>CAUYQV010163416.1:0-31457 GCA_963574575.1 Galagoides demidoff | reverse complement strand
ACTTAATCATTCATAGACTATTACTCTTTTGTTCTTTACTCCTTAAAATCAATCAAACAGGGAAAAAAGACCAGAAGCAGGATGTAAAGGCCAACCCCAAGCAAACCAAACACGTAAATTCCTAGAGAGGGTGTGAATTCTTCTGAAAACTTGTGGGCAGACAGGCTGATGCACTTATCTCCCCAAGAGGCCATTTTTCTCTCTCTTGTGCCTGCCACAATACTCAGCTAGTTTTCGGGACTTTTGCTCAGGCAGGTCTCTTAACTCCTGCTCTCAAGCAATCCGCCTCCCTTGGCCTCCTGGAGTACTAGGATTATAGGTGTGAGCCACTCTGCCCAGCCTTGAGATGTTTTTGGAGGACATTGTTTTTTAATGTGTCCCATTTGTCCACATCCAAAACATTTTCCAGGAAAATTAGTTACAGGACTAATCTTCATTGCTATCACTTGAGCCATTATCATAGCTGTATGCATAATTCCTCCTACTTCCTCACATGCCTTGATGTAACTAGTGAGAACATCTCTTTCTGGAGGAATTTTTTTCTCTAATAGAATAAATGGCAGCCCAGCATTCAGGATTAGCCTATTTATATGCTGTTAATTCAATGATAATTCTTCTGGCATCTGCACCTGGTACAGATTTTTCAACTGCGTCTTGTAGACGAGCAATGACGTCTCGATAAGGTTCATTAGGTCTTTGCCAGACTGCCCTAAAAGAGGGACATGGAGTTTCCTCTGGGATCTTACTCCATGCTTCAAGGCAGCAGCTTCTGAGTTGTTCAATAGCCTCATTATTCAAAAGCATCTGTTGTTGAGTTCTAGCCCAATCACCTGTGCCTGCCAGCTGATCAGCATCAATATTTATATTAGCTTATCGATGCAGTGTCACCCTATCATTTATGACATAGACCCACCAATTTCTAAAGTGTAAATATTGTGATTTACTGAGAGTTACCTCAGCAAGAATTTCCCAATCAATTGGAACCAATCTCATATTCCTCACAATAGATTGCAGAATATTTTGAGCAAAAGGAGAATGTGGTCCATACTGTTGCACAGCTCCCTTTAAAATTTTCAGAAGTTCAAATGGAAAACTTTCCTGCTCACCTGCTTGCTGTCCCACCTGTGGTCCTCTCTGTACCAGCCACAAATCCCCTCTGGCCCTAGCCTGCACTACTGCTCTACTTAATAATGTCCCTTGATGGCTGGGGAATGTAGATGTTAATGGGCCACTAGCTGGCACCGAAGGTCTATTCATTGTAGTAACAGAGGTTACTGGTGGGGCCTGCAAGCCCTGTGCCCTCGGTTCTGCAACTAAGGGAGCTGTTGGAGGATAATGGTATGGTGGATGTACTAATGGCAGAGATGGCTGTGGTGTCGGCACAGGATTCTGAGACTGCAAAGGCAAAACAGCCACCTGAACTGTAACTGGCGGTGTCTGTACAGGGATTGGAGGAGGTACAACTGAGAATGAAACCGGTGTAGACGTGGTTGGTCTCTGCTCCAGATTTACTCGAGTCTGCCCTGACGGCTCCTCCTAAGCCGGTGATGCGCTCTGCTTTAGAAGATGTTTTGGGGAGTCACTCGTCCTCAAAACCTCTTGAGAATTCACATGCTCTGGAATTCCTTCACCAAGGCAAAGGGAAACTGCATGGGGTGCCAAATGTGGGGCTCCAGCCTCCACACAGCTCATGGGTATCCCCAATGCATGCTGACCAGCTGATGGTCCCTTGGTGGTCGCCAAAGCATGTTGCTGGACCAGTGGGTCCATCTCCCTGAGAATCACCTCCAGCGTGGGGACCAGGCATTCATAATTTTCATTCAGTTGGTTCCAAGGCACAAATTGCTTTCTCTGGTTGTACACAAAGTTGTCCCCACAGTATTCAAATTCTTCATAACACATGATGTGCAGCTGGACCCCTTCCTGATCCATCCTGAGAAGTCCTTGCTGATAATCTGATGCCCAGAAGATGTTGAGGTAGGCAGCAAAGATGGTCAGGGTCACCCTTCTGTGCATGGCCAGAAAGTGAACAATAAGATTTGCAGAGTTGGCACAGGGACCCCTGGATACATACCAGGTGACCAGGTAGTGGTGGTCGGGGGCAGCACCCCCTGGATCCAAGTCAGGAAACATTCTTCTGCATGGCAAGGAGTCTTGAGAGGGCCCTGGTTTCCAAAGACCCCTCTACGGAAGAAGAGAGCCGAGTTTTTTCTTTCCACCTCAAAGCAAAGCACAGCCTGATCAATGGAGCAGGATTCTTTTTTAAAGTTTGGTTGAATGTCTTTGGATACATTCGGTCCATCAGGTCTCTGATCGGTGGATTCATGCTGCAGCGTCCTCAGCAGGACTTACCCTTCCTTGCTCTTTGTCTCGTTGCCAGATTTCTTATGGTAATTTCTTTTTATCTGCTCAAAACAGATAAAGAACACCTGCACTTCCTTTTCTGGGACCTGTGTTGTTCAGTAAAGACATGGATGAGTCCCTGGATGGTCCCTACTATGAACCTTTAACACTGCTGTTTTGCTACATATCCCCCATTCCCTTGTGGTTGCCGCAGAGTGGGCCTATGGTGTAAGGCATGCATGTGATGTGAAAATGGCCTGCCTAAAGCATGAGACAAATGTGCGGCATGAAGTAAGTCTCCTGAGCATGGTTCAAAACATGTGGGCCTGGGTGGCCATGTTCCCAGGCTGTGGGGTAGAGTAGGCTCAGTGCAGAATGGTCACACAGGGTACATATAGCACATGTGTAGAGTGGAGAGGGCCTGCAGAGAAAAGTGGGCCTATGGGACAGACAAGGGCTGGAGAATAGGAACCTTTCCCAAGCTGGTGCAGACTTATGGTGAGTGGCTTATCCAAGTCCAAAGGCAATGGTTTCACTTGTTTTCACTATTCTTAGTACCCCCTTGTGGTAATGGTGGCAGTCCAGCTGGCCTGACAGTGGACAGTGGTCCCTGTGGATTCTGAGTGTGTATTCATCTCCCATGCCCAAGCCACATGGGAGATACAGTTGAGAGGGATTATCCAGGCCATAATAGGTGCCAGGTCTGAAGTCTTCTGTTCCTCCCAGGTCTTCTGGCAATGGTGGTTAACAATGCATGCTACCTCATCATGGGGTCAGTGCAAGTTACAGGACTCCCCTCTTCCTCTCTGCCCAGCAGAGGTGATTAGGAGGTCAGGGGGAGGGAGTAGCCACAGATATGACCCCAGAGGTAGAAGTTTCATTCTGGGGATGGGATGTTATGACAGAGCCAGCTGCAGTATCTAGCTCTCACAAGCTATTTGAGTCTTCTCTCCAGCTGCATAGCCTCTAGTCAGGTCTCCATATTCGTCTAGGCCTGCTGCAGTGGATGGTCCCTCTCAACACACTCTCTGCAATATCCTCAGTGGAAGTATGGAACCTGGGATTTTCTCCTCTGTCCCTTCACCACATGAAGACACCTTGCTCAAGTACCTCCAGGCCAACCGAGCAGGTTCTTCCACCTATCTCTTCCTCACTCTATTCCCACCTCCTCACTGGTGATTCCTACTGCTCCTCTCTCTGACAACTGATCCAATCATGTGTATCTATTCACCACCTCAATCCTCTCTCCCAGAGCATCACTATGCAGGCTGCCTCTAGTCTATTATCTTGTGACTTTCCCTCAGTATTAGCCATTTTGGAGTGTACAGAAGTGATACAGTGTTCTTTCTGGTCTGATTGGAACCCTAACATCATCTAGCAATACTGAACCTTTAGTATCTCTGTTCTTGTTTTAGTCCTGTAGAAGATGCTTTCTGGTAAACTTTGAATAATCATCTCCTATATTTGTGAAACACAAACCTCAGCCACCTATTCTAGGTAAACTCCTTAACAGACTTCTGGAACCACTCTTCTCAGTTCTCTTCTCTCTGGTGTGTAGTCACTTGTATTCTAGTGCCTTGAACCACTATGAGCTCTGACCTCTGCCTCATCAGCTCAGTGTGAACTCTTGATCTTTAGTATGCTGTACTGTTGTTGGCAAAGAGCTACAGTAATCATGGGGCACATCAAATACTTTTTGGTTCCCACAGGGATTTCGGTTTGCGCTACTTGTTGCTAAATGCCTAAAAAGAGTTGTCTCATATAATTTGCCCTCTTTTATTATTGTTATGGTAAAAGAAGTATTGTCATACTTGTTACTTCATTATAACCAAAAGTAACTCTGCAAGCTTTTTGATTTTCTCTTTATCACTGGTATTAAAAACATTAAAATATCATATATCATGTTTTATCCTTTGCTGGGCTGAGGTTTTTTGGTCTGGAAAATTATACTCTTTAGTTCTATGAGTTTATTGGCTTAGGAGATTTCCCTCCTTTTTCTTTATTCCTTCTTTCTAGAATTCTTGATATCCCTCCTTTTTCTTTATTCTTTCTTTCTAGAAATCTTGATATCTAGACATGCTGAAATATTTGTTTACTTTAAAGAAGAAAACAGCCTTCTAATTTCATGTATCTTCTGTCTTTTTGCTTTAATTTATGGGAGTTTTGTTCTGTTGTCTTCTAAATTAAGTATCAACTTCTTTAAATTTATGTACATATATTTAATTTCTAAAATGCACTTATTATCTAAATGTTCCTTTTTTTTATTAAGTCATATACACATAGATCATGTATACCATAATGCTTTTATGGGGTACAATGTGCTGATTTTACATACAATTTGGAATGCTTATATCAAACTAGTTAATACAGCTTTCACCTCATTTACTTAATTATTGTGTTAAGACATTTATACTCTATACTCTATACTTAATAGATTTGACATGTACCCTTGCAATGTGCACCATAGGTGTTGTCCGCCCATTACCCTCCCTCCATCCAACCTCCCCCCTCCCCTCCCATCCTCCTCCACTTCTCTCCTTCAGCCTGGGCTATAGCTGTGATTTATCATTCATATGAAAGCGTGAGTGATTATAAACTGGTTTCATAATAGTACTGAGTACATTGGATATTTTTTTGTTCCAACTTTAAAGAAAAATTTAGTCTCTTGTCTCTGAAAATGTTGAGGGCAGTTTTACATTATGTGAATGTTTTCCAGTGCAACGTTTAAACCCTTCAATGATGTCTTCAGTTTTCTTGGTGATTTCTCTAGATCTTGCTATACACATTTTAATGGATCAGAGTCTACTTCATATGTATGCTAACTTAATTCCACTAAGATATAGAAATATTATTTCTATATACCTCTACTATTTTCTCTTTTATGTGCTATTAATGATATAGTCATTAAGTCTCTACATGCTACAAACCCCAAAATACATTGCTTAAATTATTGCTTTACATAATATTATGTAATATGAAGAGGCCAAGAAAAGAAAAAGCATATGTTTCTAGAGTGTGTTATTTTAATGCCATTTATTAACTCTAGTTATCTCCATTTTTTCCTGTGGCTTTGATTTACTATGTGGTCTCAGTTCTTTACTCCAATACAAATTTGTGTGTCTACTAGCTCCTTTGTGCAGTTTTTTCAAATATATTACATTGCTTTATGGTACAGGCTCAATACTACCCTTATGAACATATTATCATTATGTATAAATTCTCTTAAATCAGTTAAGAGGAAAGGAACTATCTATTTATATTGCCTTTTCAATTACACAATTACTTTTACCAGTGTTCTTTGATATTTTATGCAGATTTCATTTGCTGTCTCTGTCACTTGCTTTTATTCTGGTTTTTTTGGTCTCAGATTCTTTTTCTTTTATTGCTGGGGATTCATTGAGGGTACAAAGAATTAAATTACACTGATTGCATTTGTTAGGTAAAGTCCCTCTTACAATTGTGTCCCACCCCCAAGAGGTGTGCCATACACTGTAACCCCTCTCCTCCTCCCTCCTCCCGTCTCCCTACTCCCTCATTACCTGAACCCTCACTTTGTATTAGATCCTCTACTGCCTTCATATTAGAACTCAGTACATTAGATTCTTGCTTCTCCATTGTTGTGATGCTTTACTAAGAAGAATGTATTCCAGCTCCATCCAGGTTAATTAAAAAGGTGTATAGTCTCCATCTTTTTTAAAGGCTGAATAGTATTCCATAGCGTACATATACGACAGGTTGTTAATCCATTCCTGGGAAAGCTCACATTTTAGCTGGTGTAAATGAACTGCAATAAATAGTCTTGTACAAAAGTTCTTATGATAAAAGGATTTTTTTTCTTCTGGGTAGATGCCTAGTAATGGGATTACAGGATCAAATGGGAGTTTTAATTTGAATTCCTTCAGGATTCTCCATATGTCTTTCCAAAAGTTGTATTAGTTTGCAGCTGTACCAGCAGTATAAAAGTGTCCCCTTCTCGCCACATCCACATCAGCATCTGTAGTTTTGAGACTTTGTGCTGTGGGCTAGTCTCACTGGGGTTGGGTGATATCTCAGGGTGGTGTTGATTTGCATTTCTCTCACAATTAGGGATGACGAGCACCTTGTGAATTGTCTGTTAGACATTCGTCTGTCTGCCTCAGAGAAGGTTCTATCCATATCTCTTGCCCAGTGGTACATGAGATTTTTACTCATTTTTTGTTCATTGATTTGAGTTCTCTGTACATTCTAGTTATCAACTCCTTGTCAGATTCATACCCTGCAAATATCCTTGTTTTTCTTTACTCGTTGTGTCCTTATTTGTGCAGAAGCTCTTCAGCTTAATTCTTATTTGTTAATTTTTAGTGTTGTTGTGATGGCCACTGAAGTCTTTGTCACAAAATCTTTCCCCACTCCAACATCATCAAGAGTTTTCCCCACACTTTCTTCTAAGATTTTTATTATTTTGTGTCTTAGACTTAAGTCTTTTAAGTTGATTTTTGTAAGTGGTGAAAGGTGTGGGTCGAATTTCACTCTTTTACATGTGGTTATACAGTTCTGCCAGCACCATTTGTTGAATAGGGATCCTTTTCTCCACTCTATGCTTTTGTTTGGTTTATAAAGATCAGAAGGCAAGTGGAGACTGGTTTCACTTTCTTTTATTCTAAAAAATATATTTTGGTTAATGTTAGTAAATCAGAATTACTAGTAAGAAACTGTCAGTTTTGTTTACATCAGAAAGCTTTTATTTCTCCCTTATTGTTGAACATTTTCTGGAATTAAGATTCTTGTTTGAAAGTTTGTCATTCTTACTGCACTTTATTTATTTATTTATTTTTGGATTAAAGTTCAATATACAAATATCCATTGTACACAAGACAATTAAAGAATTAAAGTTAACATGACAACATAAAATATGAAATACACAGAAATAATTCCTCAGAAATATATAGTATTTCTACATGGAAAACTTCTAATTATTATTGAAAATTTCGAAAGACACATGCCAATATATATTGCCAAATTGTTATCAATGTTTTTTTTTTTTTTTTTTACTGGTTTAGGTATTCCTTGTGGAATAACCCAGGTTATTGTCTTTCTACAGATATCAGTATACCACATAGCAAACTCAGTTTGATCTGGGGGTTCAGAAGGATCATAGCACACAGCTGGCCCACTGGGGGGCACACATCTGATATTGGGTGTTATTATATATGCAAGTATCTTCAGGCTTTCCTGTACAATCATAATAAGAGTAAACCAATAACACAATATTGGGTTACCTTATGGATACATTTTTCACAACCTTCTTCATGTCTTACACCTAAAATTAAAAAAGGAAGGTGAAGAAGTCCAAAGCAAAGAATCCATAATCAGTCCCACGCCACTGCTGCTCATCCTCAAGCTTCTGCCTTGTGTAGACCAGTCAGCTCCTGGTATATGACTCGGGCAGGGCTATAGTCTGTCTTTTCAGGGTAAGACTGTGGGGATGCTCTGGGTGTCACTGGACTGTCCACTCCCCATCTCTGTCTGGTTTCACACGTGAGTGATGTATTCAGGCAGAGATGCCATCCATCTTCACTGCTGCTGGTGAGGACAGGATCACCAAGTAGGGGCGTTTTCACCATGGTTTCAGCGGGCTCAGGCTCCAATCTTTAATCCACACCTGGTGACCTGGAGAGTGGAGCTGGACTAGAGGTGATAAACAGGATATTTATCATTCATCCATTCTGAAATCTTTTTTTTTTCATTATTTTTCCCAATGACATCAGTTGGTTCATAAGTTAGTAAGTTTAGTTTCTTCCAGTTCTCTCAGAGTCCCTGGTAAATTTCTTAAAATGGGAAGTCCTATAATATAGAATTTTATAGGGTGAGTAACCTATTCTCTTATAAAAAAATATTTTTTTATCTTTTAATAAATATAATGGTTACATTGATAGCATTTGTTAGGTAAAGTCCTTCTTATAATTGTGTCCCATGCCCAAAAGGTACGTCACACACCATGACCCTCCAGCTCCCACTCTCTTTCCCTCCCTCTACTCTCCCTTTCCCCCACCACCTACCATATAAAAGATCATTAATTGTCCTCATATGGGAATTGAGTACATAGGATTCTTGCTTCTCCATTCTTGTGATGCTTTACTAAGAAGAATGTGTTCCACTTCCATCCAGGCTAATACAAAAGATGTAAAGTCTCCATCTTTTTAATGGGTGAATAGTATTCCATGGTATACATATACCACAGGTTGCTAATGCATTCCTGGGTTGGTGGGCATTTAGGCAGTTTTTGCAGTTTGGAGGTTGTAAACTGAGCTGCAATAAATAGTCTAGTGCAGGTGTCCTTATGGTAAAAGGATTTTTTTTTCTTCTGGGCAGATGCCCAGTAGTGGGATTGCAGGGGGGTCTAGTTTGAGTTCTCTGAGAGTTATCCATACTTCCTTCTGGTATTTTAATGGGGATGGCATGGAATCTTTAGATTGCTTTGGGAAGTATAAACATTTTAACAATGTTGATTATTCCTAGCCATGAGCATTTTATGTTCTTCCATTTGTTAATATCTTTTGCTAGTTCTTTTCTTAGGGTTTTACAATTTTCTTTATAGAGGTCCTTCACCTCTTTTGTTAGGTATATTCCTGGTTATTTAATTTTTTTAAGCTCTTGTAAAGGGGATTGCACCCTTGATTAGCTTCTACTCTTGGCTGTTATTGGCATATATGAAGGCTATTGATTTTTGGCAATTGATTTTATATGCTGAGACATTACTGTATTTTTTGATCACTTCTAGGAGTCTTGTGATTGAGTCTTTTGGATTCTCTAAGAATAAGATAATATCATCAGCAAAGAGGGAGAATTGGACTTTCTGTGCTCCCATTTGGATATCCTTTATTTCCTTCAATAGCCTGATTATATGGTCTACAGGCATCCTCAAACTACAGCCTGTGGGTCACATGCGACCCACTTAGGACATTTATCTGGCCCACAAGGTGTTTTTGCCGCCACTGCCTGTCCTGCTTAGCAGCCAACTCATCCCTGGGCCCGCAGTCTGGCCCTCCCATGGTCTGAAGGACAGTGAAATGGCCCCCTGTGTAAAAAGTTTGAGGACCCCTGGTCTAGAACTTCCAGCACTATGTTGAATAGTAGTGGTAATAGAAGACAAACTTGTCTGGTTCCAGTTCTAAGTGAAAAATCTCTCAGTTATAATCCATTCAGTCAAATATTAGCTGTGGGGTTGTCATAGATGGCTTCAATCAGTTTAAGAAATATGCCACCTATCCCTATACTCATAAGTGTTCTAATTAGAAAAGGATGCTAGATTTTATTGAAGCTTTTTCTGCACAGGCCTCACTCTGGAACCCTGAGGGCGGGGGCTGCAGGGCAGCTCTCCCACAGCCCAACAAGGAAAGCTCTGCTCGGGTCCAGCTGCTCACTCCCCATCTCTGGACACCACTCAGAGTCACTTATTCACTTGCCCACAGTCTCTCAAGGTAATTCAACCAAGTGCCCAGGCCCCAAACACCAAAACTACCCACAGGGAAGGCCTTTCCTGCCTGCAGTCTTGCTGTTCCTGCAGCTAAGGCTGCAGCAGGCGCCACAACCTCAGATCAAGAGAAACCATCTCCCTCTTCTCCACTGCTTTTTGTCCTCTTCCTGGGGTCCAGAAGCCTCCCGCTGCCTCTCTGTGTCCCCAAAGGGCTGTTTTTGGACAGGACCCACAAGCCAGAGGTGAAAACCACCATGGTCAAGAACAGTTCTGTGCAATTGTACGGCTGCTAGAAACACCCCAGCAAGAGGAAAGTTTTACTTACCAACTTGAGCTCATTGGTGATCTAAGGCGACTGGCTCGGGAATCAACTCCTCGGTCTATTCGGGAGGACATTGAGACAGCCATGATGGGCAGTGACTTCCTTGTCTTTGACAACAACACTGCACAGCTTTTTGCAAAAGATGGCGAGTTACGCATCATGGTAACTATTGCCGAGTATTGAAATGGCAATAAGACATTTTCTGCCCAGTGTTTAGAAATTTGATTTCACAGAAAATAAGGCTCCCTTCTGCCCGCCAACCTGAAAGTCTTTTGGTTGGTGGAAGGTAGCTACAGCAAAGTAAACAAAAGACTGTAAAATACAGGAAGCAGTTTCATGTAGTAACATTGATATCTATAAACATAAGTCAACAGTAAACCATTAAAAATATATATTTGTACACCCAAGGTGGGCATCTTTGTTATTAAAAAATGAAGCATTGTAAAATAATTCTGAGTTTTGTGCTTGTTGTAGATTGATTATATTGCTGAAAAATACTGAGTTTGTTGTTTGCGTGTATGTGTGCATGTGATTGTGTGTGTGCTTTTTTGTGTGTGTTTGTTTGCAAACATGTGTGCTGAGTGTGTGGGGGGGTTATTTTCTCTTCAACTAACAAGTCATCTTGAGTGGTCTTGGACCACTGCTTTTCCCCTTTGGGAGTCATTGCATACTGATGTTGTGTTTTTGTGTGTATGTGTGTGTGTATTTGCCAGTTTCATTTTTGATGAAATAAATTTGACTTTCTTTCTATAATTCAGGGTTGTCCTCACTTTGGTGGGTACCATTTTAAAGTTAGCATCTTTTGATAGGCATAATTGTTTATGGTAAAGTTTATCCCATGTTAGATACATATTTTCTCCACCCCCATTAATCAGTTCATTAGAAATATTTTAAATTCAGCTATTTGGTGAAGTTCTAGAAGGGAAAGGTGACATCAGAAACATGATTGAAAGCTCTTTAAGGCAGCACAAAGATTGTCTCTCTCTTTCTCTTTTTCTCACTCAGTGTGTTCTACAGTTGAGTCATACCTTCAAACTTAATCGTTTCAGGTTAGGAAATAAATGAATTTCTGAAATATTGAAAACAAATCAGGCATTTTTTCTCTTCTTTTCAAATACCTTGGACAAATCACATGTCTAAAATTTGTTCTCATATTTATTGGTTTTGCAAAAGAAGGCATCATTGTGCACAGTATTTGTAATGAAAAGCAAATCATTTGTTTAAAAAAAAGCAGTTGCAAAAAACTATGTTTTTAGTCTTTTATACTTATCAATGGAAGGATATCTGGCAATATAAAGAAAACACGAGTCCCAGATCTTTTCAGAAGACAATTCTAGAAAACTGTTAAATGTAAGATAATACTAATATCATCCAAACTATTTCAAGAGTATGCGTAGTATATAAAATGAAGAAGAAAGTATAAAACTAATTTTAAAACAGGGCTAAAATAGCACCCCCAAAATAAAAGTACAGATCACATGAAATAATAAGAATGTTCTTAAGTAAAATATTAACAAACCCAAGTAAAAACTCATCAATAATACATCATGAACTTCTGATGGAGCTTATGACTTCATGTTCCTTATTCCATGTATACCAAGTGTTTCAATATTAGAAAGAATATTAATATCATTTGAGTATTCATGGAGCCAAGGAAACAACTATACCACTGTTTCCATATGTAAAAAGATATTTCACAGCGTCAACATTCTAGAGGTTTGACTAGAGCCTGTCTAAGAGCCATTAAAAAAATACATTCTACAGGATAAAAGATCCAGTTTCTTAATCAAATAAGTTGGAAAGTTAGGGTGGCACCTGTGGCTCAAAGGAGTAAGGTGCTGGCCCCATATGCCACAGGTAGCGGGTTCAAACCCAGCCCCGGGCAAAAACTGCAATAATTAAATAAATAAGTTGGAAAGTTAAGAAAATAATGGTTAGACCTTTAGATTAGAAGACACAGAACATTTAAGAGTAAGTTGAAGAGCAACTTAATCAGAGAAGTTACAATTAAAACCACAATCACACACCACCACCAAGCCGCCAGAGCTAAAATTGTTAAAAATCGTCTCTTAGTCTGTCTTGCTATGCTATAGCTGAACACCCGACACTGAGTAATTTCTAAACTCAGATGTTTATTCTCTCACAGTTCTGGAAGCCAGAAATTCTAAGGAAATTTACATGAAGTTGTTTATCCCAGCTTAATTTACAATCCCCAAGATATGGAAACAACCCAAGTGCCCATCAACTGATGAATGGATTAATAAAATGTGGTGTGTATCTATCATGGAATACTACTAAGCCATAGAAAAGAGATAGACTTTACAACTTTTAGAGTTACCTGGATGGAATTGAAGCACATTCTTTTTAATAATGTACCTCAGGAATGAAAAAGCAAGCGTCCCATGCACTCAATAGCAATTTGAGACCAGGAGGTGAACACCTACAGGCCCACATGAGAGGAAAAACACACTTAAATTCCAGAAGGTGGAGGGGGAGGGAATGGGAGGAGAAGGAAAGGGGCTCAGTGAGCTTCCCTAATGGGTACAATGTCGGGGTATATAGCACACCTCCTGGGTGAAGGACTCAGATACAACTCACGTTTTTTCTGATTAAGGCAAACAATATAACCTAATTATGTGTTCCCTCATATTAATTGGAAACATTAGAAATAAAATACAATATCTCATTGCAAAGTCATTAAAACACCTATTTTCTGTGACCCTGGGAGAGTGAAACAGCCTCTTTTGCTTCAGTTTCTTCTTCTGGAAAGTGGGGAAATTAACTGTCCCTACTTCATGGGTGATTGCCCTGAATATTACTTGAGTTAGGATTTAAAAACCATGAGAACAGTGATGTGGTGAGCACACAGGAAAAGATCAACAGATGTGACTTGTTCTATGATATAAAATTTGCACAGTAAAAGGCCAAGCAAGATGGTGGCCGAGTAACAGCTTCTTTGCAACTGGGCCTGGTGAGATTGGGAGAGAAGACTCCAGGCACCTGTGGCTTGTGGGTCCTGTTCAAAAACATCTTTTTGGGGACACAGGGAGGAAGCAGGAGTATTCTGGACCCCAGGAAGAGGACAAAAGCAGGGGAGAAGAGGGAAGTGGTTCTTTTGATCTGAGGTTGTGGCACCTGCCGCAGCTGTAGCTGCAGAAACAGCAAGACTGCAGGCAGGAAAGGCCTTCCCTGTGGGTTGTTTTGGTTGAATTACCTTGGGAGACTGTGGGCCAGTGTATAAGTGACTCTGAGTGGTGTCCAGAGATGGGGAGTGAGCAGCTGGAGCGGAGCAGAGCTTTCCTTGTTGGGTTGTAGGCCCCGCTGCAGCCACTGTGGGGGAGCTGCCCTGTAGCCCCTGCCCTCAGGGTCCCAGAGTGAGGCCTGTGCTGGGAGATCTTGGGCGAGTGACCCAGTGACTTTGAACAGCACACAGAGGTTGAGACTGAGACCCCAGGAAGAGTGGAGCTTTCAGTCTTCGGCAGTAGGAGAACTGCCTTGCAGCCTCGGCCCTCAGGGACTTAGAATGAGGCTGGTTTTGGTGCACCTGATAAGTGGGCAGCCACTTCAGGAGAGATCCCAGCAACATGTGCTTTCCTGGGAAAGCCTCTGCTCAGCCAAAAGTGGGCTGAAGAGAGATTCAGGCTCTCAAGCCAGTGGGGTTTGAGGGCAAAGAAGTCAACAGAAGCCTCATTCATTGGGGAATTCAACCCATTAACATTTATTGAGAGAATTGATAAATGTTGTGGCATCCTAGTCATCTTATTTTGTGAACGTCCATTGCTTAGTTTTATCTTTTGCATCATTGTGGAAACTAGATTGTGTCCATAAGTTTCTGAGTGCTTACTTTTCTGGTAGTCCATTGTGATGGTAGTCCAGTGTGTAGATGGGTCAAAGTATTTCCTGTAGAGCTGGTTTTGTTGTGACATACTTTCTGAATGTTTGAAACTCAATAAACGAGTTTGATTTCTCCATCAATTTTAAAACTTAGCTTAACAGTATATAGAATTCTGGGCTGGAAACTGTTTTGTTTAAGTAGGTGAAAAGTTTATGACCATTGTCTTTTGGCTTAAGAAGTTTTATTTGAGAAGTCCGCAGTTACCCTAATAGGTTTGCCCAAGTAGGTCACTTGTTGCTTACTCCTCATGGCCTACAAAATCTTTTCTTTTGCCTTGACTTTGAATGAGTTTATCACAATGTGTCTTGGAAAAGCTCAATTTGAGCTGAGATACCTGGGGTCTGATATCCCTCTGAAAGGAGTGTGTAAGAATCTTTGGTGATATTTGGGAAATTCTGATTTCTAATTTTCTCCAGTAAGGCTTTCATTCCTCTAGGGCATCCTTCTTTCCCTTCTGGGATACCTATAACTCATGTTTGAACACTTCATGAAGTCCCATAGTTCTGTCAGTGAGCATTCTGCTTTCTCTCTCTTTGTATTGGACTCTTTAAGTATCTGAGCTAGCTCAAGAGCTTTGTCCTCTACCTCTGAGATTCTTTCTTCTGCATGGTCTAATCTGTTACTAATACTTTCTACAGCATCTTTAAGTTCCCTAATTGACTGCTACAATTCCTTTAGTCTGCTATATCCTTTCTACATCCTTCATATTTTTCATCTCTTATTGGATTCTATTTTGGATTTCCAGTTGGGTATTTTCCTCTTTCTCAGCAATTTCCTTCCCCTTCTTTATCATTCATATTTTAAATACCCCTCTGTCATCTCTAACATTTTTTATAAGTGGAATCCTCTGCAGCAGCTACCCCGTAGTCCCTTGGAGCAGTGGCTCTGGTCTGGCTTTTCAAGTTGCCAGGATTTTTCTGCTTTATGAGTATTTTCTTTGTTTCCTTGCCCTAATTTTCCCTTCACTTTCTCTTGCTTTTTAAGTTACTGTGCCTCTGACCTAAGGTGTTGATGAGTCCTTTTAGTACAGGACTAAAAGGATGAGAAGATTGAAAAGCAAGAAAGGGAAAAAGACAAAAAGAAAAGTGAGAAAGGGGGCACTGCCTCTGGCTCAAAGGAGTAGGGCGCCGACCTCATATGCCAGAGGTGGTGGGTTCAAACCCAGTCCCAGCCAAAAATTGCAAAAAATTTTTTAAAAAACTATTATTCTAATATGTTATTAAAATTGCTCCGAACCCATTAGCATAGTCTTGGCATTATATAAGTTGACATATCTTCTTCACTTTGCTTAGGCAACTCACTGTAGTTCTACCTATAGTTCTAATTTTTGCCCACACCCCACTACACTGGGTTCCAAGAAAGCCCAGACAGAGGGCAAAAGATAAAAAAGAAAAGAAAAGCAAAGTGTGAAAGGAAAGGGGGGAGTAAAAGGGAAGATTGACAAAAAGAAGACAGGCACAGAAATAGAGGGACAGGAGTAATAGAGGTGTACGGTAGGGTACTTTGACCCACACTTTAAAACTCCCAAATTCTCGGGGTGCTGAGTTGGGTGGTTCCTTTGAGGTCTGCAGCTCTTTGCCAACCTTGGCAGAAACAGTACCTCACCTCCACCAAATAGAGAAGAAAAACAAAAATACTGTAAATCAAACAAAAACAAACAAACAAAAAACCTTACAAGATAAAATTGAGGGAAAAAACAAATAACGGACAGAAAAACTTGGAAAAGTGAAGTTCTTATTATTAAAGCAGGCAATATTAAAATTATATTTACACTAGAAAATGAAGAAAAAAGAAAAGAATAATCTAGGGGGATAAAGTTGAAAGAAAAAAAAAGAAAAAAGTAAAAAAAAAAAAAAGCAATATATATGTCTTGCTGAATATTGACTAGGCAACAGGTGATCTTCTTGGGTTCAAGATTAATCACAATGCTGATACAGCTGTATAAGATGTTGACTGGAGGCCTCTACTGGCTTCTCTGCTCTCTAATCCTGTAGGGTTGATAGCCTGATTCTCTCCTCAGCCCACTTAACAGAGACTTTAAACCATTACCCTTGGCTAAGCAGAGGCTTTTCCAGAAAAGCATGTGTTGCCAGCTCTCTACTAAAGTGGCTGTGCACTTCTCAGACCCTCCAAAAAAGCCTTGCTGTAAACGCCTGAGGGCTGAGGCTGCAAAGCAGCTCTCTTACTGCACTTTAAATATGTCATCCCTCTGCCTTCTGGGCTATATTGCTTTTCAGGAGAAATCAACTAAAAATCTTATTAGGATTTCCCTTTATGTTCATGTCACTTTTTATTTTCTTTACTACAGCTAGTTAGATCTGGAAATCAATATTTTTACTCTGATGTATCTGTGTGTTGATCTACTTATGTCCAACCCATTAGAGTTTTCTGAGTTTATTTCATTTGTAGATTAATATTTTTCATCTTGTGTTTTCAGCTACTATGTCTTTGAATGTTATTTTTTAACTTCGTTTTTTCTCCCTTTCTTCTGTTATTCTCATTGCACATATGTTGCTGCACCGAATAGTGTCACATATTTCTCTAAGTCTCTGTTAATTTCTCTTCATTCTTTTTCTTTCCTCTGTTTAGATTGCATAATCCTTATTGGTCTATCTTTAAATTCACGAATTCTTTGTTCTGTCAATTTCAAGATACTATTGAACCCAATCTGGTGATTTTTTAACTTCAATTCTAGAATTTGCTTTCTTTTTATAATTTGTCTCCTTACTGATATTCTTTATTTGACAAGATATTGTTATCATACCATCCATTACTTATTTATGCCTGGTTTCCTTTAGTTCTGGGAACATGTTTATAATGATGACTAAAAGTCCCTATTAAAACATTTGTGCCATTTCACAAGCAATTTCTATTGTCTGATTTGTTTTTTTGTATGAGGGTCACATTTTCCTGTTTCTTTGCATGTCTTGTAATTTTTTGTTGACATTTGCAAACTTCAATAACTATAATATTTATTATAGGCAATCTTTACACTGATCCACATCTATACTAGCTTACTTTGCATATTCTTTGCCTATTTATTGGTTTAGTGGTCTAGCTAGGTTATTTTAGTGAAATCTATTTCCTTTATAATGTGAAGCCTCTGCTGTTGCTCCTTAGAATGTGTAGCTTTGGCCACACACATACATGCTTTTAGCCTGGGATGACAGTGGTCTTAGCAGGTCTCTCTTTAACAGTCTCTCTCCCCTATCTTTTAAATTGTCTGCCTCTATTGGTATTGCATCCAGCTGCTAAGCTACACTAATTGCCACTGATTTCTCTTTTGTGTTTAATAATGCTCAGGGCCATAAACTGCTTCACAGTATGGTCCGATTAAATGTGGGCCACTTTTTAGTGGACGTGAAGCCAAAGTTAGAAGTTTGTTCTAATACAAGGAGGGCTCATCTTAGCTGCCTCATTCTGGAGTTCTTGCTGGTAAACTAACTGGTCTACACTTTAGTTTGATTTTACTATTATGATTTTAATTGCTTACCACCAAAATTTCTGTTGTTTTTAAGAGGACCTTTAGCCTGGAATTTCCCCACACTCTGTTTCCAATTAAGTTTCTTCCTCTGTGAACAGCTTCAGACATCTCTGTTATTATGATTTGTTTTTCCCCTGACGATATCTCTGTGACACCAGTCCAGAGCTGGAGATGGGGAGAGGGTGGCCTGCTTGGCTGAGTGATGTGCCTATTTTATAAACAAGTAGTTGGTAGGGGTAATGACTTTCAGTTTTCTTTTCTTGCCTCTCTCACTGTGGAACATCTGTCCTCCAAGTCAGCTTAGATGAGAGATTTTAGGGCCCCAGTATTTTCAGTCTTCCATATCTGGAATGAGTTTCGACCTTATGGATAGAACCTGGGAAAAGGAAGAGAACCCCCAACTTTTAACCTTATTTTCTTGGAATTTAGTCCCTGCACCATGGAGGTAGTGTGGATGAGAAATTATGGCACTTTCCTCTTCTTTAAAGAAAGCATAGAACCTAACAGTGATTTGAGAGGAGAGGGAATACTGTATTTTTATCCATATCCACCTAGAATGGAATTTCTTTCACGAGTATGGGGGAGGGAAGAACAACAGCCTGGGCTGAGGCTCAGGTTTCACAGATTTAGTAAATTTTCTTCAATAAATATTTACACATTTGTTGTATTCTCTTATGGCAATTCCCAGAGTCCTTATCAGTTGTTTTAAGTAATTTCAACAAGTTGTGGTTGTTTACTGGAGAAAAGATACACAGAGTCCTCCACTTCACCATTCTGAAATTATCCTCCCTCCAAAGATATTTCTAAGACCTTCTGCTGCCTATATATTCTAATTTAGTTCTTTTTGTTAGAATATTTCCACAAATAGATGCAACTTTGGTTGTCTTTTACTATCTAAGAGTACATGGAGGGAAAGTTCTTTGGAAATTTGGGAAGCGTGTTTAAGAAATGCTTACAAGTAGGTTTTAATATATGATAATCAAGTTAGAACTCAGATATTTCACTGAAGAGTTCACAAATGTTGGTCTCTCTAGGTTTTATTCTCATGTACTTTGAGAGATGAATCTTATAATCTCTTCTAGGAAGGGTGCAAAGCTATCAATCAGAGCTAGAGAAAAATGTATTGGAGGATTTACTCTGTATTCATTCTTTCTCTCATGTATGGTGTCTTTTAATCTATATCTATTCTGATTCATCTTCTCTGTTAACTTTCATTCCTCTTCCAGGGTTATACAGGGGGATAAGTGAATATCCAAATGATGTTAAGTATATGATGTGAGAATCATCTCTACCTTTTCAATACCAATCCTCCTTTTTTCAATTTCTACCTCATACCCCAGCTTCAGAGCTACTTGATGTTTCCAATTTCTAAGCCTTTCTAAGTTTGTGCTAATTATCATTTAATATTCCTGAATGCTTTATTTATACTTTTATCATTTTTCTGCTTTCATTACATTTCATTTTTAATTGATAAATGGAAATTGTATGTATTTGATGTGCATGCCACTATGTTTTGAACTATATCTAATTGTAAAATCGATCAATCGAGCTAATTAACATATGAATTACCTCACACACTTATTTTTGTGATGAGAAGACTTAAAGACTTCTGGCAATGATATTTAAAATATAATATGTTGTTGTTAACTGTAGTTACCCTGTGGCACAATAGATCTTTTGAATTTATTTCTCATATCTAACTGAAATTTTATATTCTTTGACAAACATAAAACAGTAAAACTCCTAGAATAAAAAATAAAAGAAAAAACAAATTACATTGGTTTTGGACTTAATTTCTTGGATATGACACCAAAAGCATATGCGACACAAGAAAAAATAGACAAGGGAAACAACCTTCAATGAAAAAGTTTCAGCAAAACAAAGGAAACAGTCAACAGAAATAAAAGCCAACTTTAGAGTAAGAGAAAATATTTGAAAATCATATATCTACCAAAAGCTTAATATTCAAAATACATAAGGCTCACAGATAACTCAAAAGCAAGAAAATAAGTAACCTGATTAAACATGGGCAAAGGACCTGTATAAAATAATAAGAAATGTATGTATTGGTCTATGCCTCCATTCCCTGGCATGGAGCATGTAAATCTTAAGATTCATGATTAGTTTCATTTTGTGTGTTGTGTAAGATAAGGGTTTAATTCCATTTGTTTGCATGTGAATATTAAGTTATCTCAAAAGCTTTGTTGAAAACGCTGAACTTTCCCATTTTTTCATTCTTTACAACATTGTCAAAGACCAGTTGACCACATATATGTGGGTTTATTCATGGGCTCCCTATTCTGTTTTGTTGATCAATATGTTGGTTTATATGCCAGTATTGTATCGCTTAGATTACTGGGGCTTTGTAATCTGTTTTGAAATCATGAAGTGTAAGGCTCTTGCCTTTGTCCTTTTGTAACAGATTGCTTTGAATATTCTGATTTCTTTAAGCAATGCCAATGGGATTGTGATACAGATTATAACATACAAATATCAATAGCATTTCTACACACTAACAAGAGAAAATCCAAATCACGAACTCAGTCCCATTTACAACAGCTGCAAAAAAATATTAAAATGCCTAGGAATAGATTTAACTGAAGAGGTGAAACCTCTTCACAAGGAAAATTATAGGTCACTGATGAAAGAAATTGTAGATGACACAAAGAAATGGAAAAAGATCCCATATTCATGTATCAAAATAATTAATATTGTTAAGATAATCATATTTCTTAAGGCAATATATGGTTTAAATACAATTCCTATCAAAATAGTAACTATTTTTCACAGAATCAGTAAAAACAATTCTAAAATTTATATAACACCAAAAACAGTAGCCCAAATAATCAAACCGATCATGAGCAAAAAGATAGAATCTGGAGCCATCACATTACCTGAATTCAAACTGTATTATAAGGCTATGGTAACAAAAACAGATTGGTACTAGAATAAATGTAGACATACAGATCAATGGAAGAAAATAGAGAACACAGAAATATAACCAGATACCTACAACCAACTGATCTTCAACAAATAAGACAAAAGCGTGCACTGGAAAAAAGACTATTCAATAACAGTGCTAGAGGCAGCACCTGTGGCTCAAAGGAGTAGGGTGCTGGCCCCATATGCTGGAGGTAGCAAGTTCAAGCCCAGCCCTGGCCAAAAACTGCAAAAATAAATAAATAGATAAACAAAAGAAAGAACACTGCTAGGTAAATGGAATGAGTACCCACATCCAAAAGTATGCAAATAGATGCTTATTTCTCACAATATACAAAAAATTAAAATGTATGAGAGACGCAAATGTAACACTTGAAAGAAAGAATAAAAATCCTAAAATAAGACCTAGGAAAAATATTTTTTGTACATTGGCATATACAAAGAATTTATGACTAAGATTCCAAAAGTGCATGCAATAAAAACAAAATTAGACAAATGGGATTTAATTAAACTAATAAGCTTCTTTAGGGCAAAAGAGTAAACTGACAACCTATAGAACAGAAGAAAGTATTTACCGTCTATGTGTCTAACATAGGACTAACAGCCAGAATCTACTATGTACTGAAACAGCTCAGTAAAAAATAACAATAATAATAATAATAATAATAATAATAATAATAATAATAAGCAGCCCAATCAAAAAGTGAGGAAATAGCATGAACTGGCATTTTTTAAAATACAACACATACACACACAAATGGCCAAGAAACATGACAAAATATTCAACATCATTAACCATCAGGGAAACTAAAGTTAAAACAACAATGAGATACCATCATATTCCAATTAGAATGAACATTATGTAAAATGGTGCAATTCTATGAGAAACAAAGTAATGTGTCCTCCAAAAGTAAAGAGCAGAATTACATATGACCCAGGAATGACAGTTTTGGGTATCTATCCAAAAGAATTGTGAGCAGAGTCCTGAAGAGATTATTTGTACACAATAGTCAAAAGATGGAGATAAACCACGTGTCTATCATGAATGAACTGATACATAAAATATGATACATACAACGGGTATTATTCATCCTTTAAAAAGAAGAAAAGTCTGATGTGTCCTACAGTATGTATGAATCTTGAGGACCTCTATAGGTTAAGTTTTGCCGCCAAAATTCATGTTGTAATCTTAATCCCTAGGGTGGCAATGTTAGGAGGTGGCTCCCTTAATGTGTGATTAAATTGTTAAGATAGATTAATATCCTTCTCATGAGACTGGATTGGTTCTGGCAGGATGTATTAGTTCTCCCAAGACCAGTTGTTATTAAGGCAGGTTGCCTCTTGTGTGTGGTCTCTTCACAGATGCCTGCTTCTCTTTCTCCTTTTCTAACATGTTGTGAGGCAGCCCAAGGTGTCCACATAAGAAGCTGATCAGATGGCAGAACTATGCTTTTTTTTTTCCCACAATGTCTTTGTGGGGTCATAGCTCGTAGTAATCTCAAATTCTTGGGTTCAAACAATTGTCTTGCCTCAGCCCCGGAGCAGCTGGAACTACAAGTGCCAGTCACAACACCCAGCTAATTTTAGAAGCAGGGTCTTTCTGTTGCTCAGCCTGGTCTCCAACTCCTGAGCAATTCACCCACCTCAGATTCCCTGAGTACTAAATTTATAGGTATGAGTCACTGTGCCTGGCCTCAGCGCAATAGTCTTTGATTTTCAAACCACCATAATCATAAGCCAAACAAACTTCTTCTCTTTATAAATTGCCCATCCTCAGGTAGTCTGTCATATGAACACTAAGTGGACTAAGGCAAGGACTGTAAGTTAAATAAGCCAATCACAAAAAGGAAAATATCGTTTGATTCTGCTTATATGCAGTACCTAGAGTAGTCAAATTCATAGACACTGAAATGGAGTGGTAATTGTGAGGGGCTGCTAAGAGTCAATGGGGAACTGTTTAATAGATATAATGTTTCATTTTTGCCAGCGGATAAGCATTCTGGAGATTGGTTTCATAACAGTGTAAATGTAATTAACACTGTTTAGCTGTACACTTAAAAATGGACATAATGGTAAATTTTATGTTGTGTGTGTGTTGCCAAAATAAAAAGGAAATATAAACAAAAAAATTTATTTAGTGTCCCCAGTGGACGGAGAAACACACTACAAATGGAGGATACTGAGATACAAATGTATTATTTCCTCTGGAATTTTAGAGACTCGACAGGCAAGGAAACAACAACACTGTGGAAATTTCATTATTAGTATTTTGTTGTTTTACTCTGATGTCAACTTTTCTATTGCATTGCTAAATTTTGCTGCCTCCATCTTTGTTTTCACTTAGCTATCTACCCCTCCTTTCTTATCTCTCTCATTCCCTCTATCCAGTCCCTCATCATATCTAACCTGGAAAATTACAATATAATCTTCATTGCTCTTATTGTTGTACTTTAAGTTGAAGCTATAGCTGTTAGGGTTTGGGGTTTTCCAAAGAGAATTTCAGATTATATAACTCTCTTTTTTAAGAATCTTGAAATCTGCCTTAGCCCAGTTCTGTGCATTCCTAATTCAAACCCATTTATATTTACAGTTTTTTTTTCTCACCATAGTGTGTGATCCTCTCCTTCACCCAGACTACTCTCCATTTCCCAAATAAGTGGTGGATTTTCACCATTCTGTGTTTTATACATAGCACTCCCTTTGGTTGAAATCACATTCTTTATCTTTTTAAATTATTTCTTCCTTATCTTAGTTCAAATATCACCTCCTCAAAGTTTATTGTTGAATAGCAATTTGTATATTAGTGTTTTTGGTATTACCCTTAGTAATAATTTGCCTTTGCCAAAATTCTATGATTTAAACATACCAGTTCAGCCTTCCCTATTATCCATGATCTGTATCCTTCTAAGTCAATCTCTAATTATTCCCTCACAAATATTACTGGCTCACACACCTTCTGTGTATAGTCTACTCTCCTCACATCAAAAATCATTCAAATATTCTATACTGACCATAAGCTCCCAGTGAGGGGGATACAAAACTTCTAGCTCACAGGATCAAATTCTTTAATATCCTCTGTTGGTACCCCTCACCACCCCTTGGACTTGCTTTATGTATTATCATTTGATTTGTATTTACTTTCTAATTAGATTGCTTTTCAACAATGGAGTTGTAAGTTTCCTTACATCCTCAAGCATCTGGCACTATCCCGCAGATAACAGATGTTTATTCAGGTGGTAGTTTTAGAGAAGCGCAGATTGAAAGAGATCTTAGAATCCATCTTATTTATCCATTTTACAGAGAGAGAAAATGGAGGTGTTGTCTAGAAAACCCAGTTAGTTGGTGGCAGAGTACACAAACGAACAGCAATTAAAATCTTTCAGTTGATATATTTCTATTTCGGATTGTTCAGATGCCATTTTAAATTTTATGAAATAGATTTGAGGGGCAGCTCCTCTGGCTCAAAGAGTAGGGTGCCAGCCCTATATGCTGCAAGTAGTAGGTTCAAGCCCCAAAAACTGCAAAAAAAAAAGAAAAGAAATAGGTATTATGATATTTATAGAAAGCATTTTGCAAAATATTTCCTTGGTTTGTGTGGAAGTCATCTTAGTTTTGAATAAAAATTTTTATTATACAATACAGAATAACATTTATGTATAAATACAAAAAATTCTACTATTTTTTACATTTGGAAAATAGGGAGAACTTGTACTTGTTAAGATAAAGGGAGAATTTCCACTTATGAATCAGATGGGGTCTGTAGGTTTGTTCTTAAGTTGAATTTATATGCAGGTTGGAACAGGTACATTTGCCTATTGCAGACAATAACCTCTGTTTCTAAGTGCAAGTCGTGTGTCAGTCAGATGTTTGTAACTTGGGGACTCATTGGAATAGTCTCCATTCATAAGTGTGAATTGGACATTAAGTAAGATGTTTGTAACGTGGGGACTGCATGTATACAAGAAGCTTGAAAGTTGCCGCTTTATCTTAAGTACAAGCTGAACAAATTGGAAATGAAACAACTCTTCTTGTATCTTTAAGACAAGTGAGGCCGCAGGGCAAACCATTGTCCCCCAAATTTGAGAGACTAACAGAATACTGAGAATGATGGCTTTCCACAGTAGAAACGCAAGAGCAGAAACTTTTCTGAGAACCAGCCCCAGAATAGGAAAGCCTGATGTACAACATACAAATTGCTGTGGGCTCAGTGTACAAAAATCTGAAACTGATAAAGTCTGAGGAGGACTCAGTCATCAGGGAAGATCCCACGCTTTTGTGGCTTTTAACTGGGAGTTTGACTAGATTTTCACAATGAATACTTTTTCATGTTTCTGGCAGGGGGAGGGGGAAAAAAGAACCATTTTGAAATATGCCCAGAATATTATGTTCTTTTTGTTTGTTAATAACAGTAGTATAAATTTAGGATGTACAAGTGCAATTTGTTACATGGATATGTTGTGTAATGATGAAGTCTGAACCTTTAGTGTAACCATCATCTGAATAGTGTACAACACTATAGCCTTTAAGTCATTTCTCATCCTTCACTTCCTCTCACCCAACATCCTTTTCTTAACACAATCTGACCTCATGACAAAAAAACCCCAGAGCCTGACATACTGTGGTTGTATCAGAGTCTAATTGACCTGAAGAAAGACAACTACCCAACTCCAGCTTCATCTGGCCATCCTGTCCCATCTAAGGGGTGGGGAGTGAACTAAAAAGCACTTGTAAATTTTAGAGTTCAGAAGAATAGGCTCACTAAAAAACTGACGTCTAATCATAAAACACTTCTCTTTCCCTAATAACTTATCAGCATGTTGCTAAAGGCCTACGTATAGCTGTCTTTTTGCCCACTGTATCATGTCCATCTACAAAGAAAAAAAAATTACATGTCATACTAAAAGGCACAAAATATCGTTTTAAAAGACAAAGAATCATAACTATACTCAAAGATGGCAGGGAGGTTGAAATTATCAAACTGAGAATTTAAAACAGCTATGACTAATATGCTGAGATATGTAATGGATAAAGTAGATAGCATGCAAGAGCAGATGGGCAATTTAATCAGTGATATGATAATTGTAAGGCGGAGCAAAAGGAAATGCTAGAGATTCAAAAAGTATAACAGGAATGAAGAAGACCTTTGTTGAGCTCATTGGTAGACTGGACACAGCTTGAGGAAAGGATTCTCTCATCTTGAGGATATCTCAAGAGAAACCCTAAAACTGAAAAGTAAAGAAAATAGTAACTGAAAAAATAGAACAGAATATACAAAAAGTGTTGGACAACTACAAAAAACTGTAAATATACAAAATAGGAATATCAGAAAGTGAATAATGAAAAGAACAGATGAAATATTTGAAACAATAATGACTTAGAATTTTACCCAGATTAATATCAGACATCAAAACACAGATCCAGAAGCTCAATGAGTGTCATCAAGTACGATAAATGCCTAAAATCCCTACACTTAAGCATATTGTTTGCAAACTACAGAAAATCAAAGATAAAGAAAAATTTCTCTAAGAATCCAGAGGAATAAAATATTTTATGTATTGAGGGCCCAAGATAAAAATTACCTTTTTGCTTCTCCGGGTAAACAATACAAGCAAGAAGTGAGTAAAGTAAAATGTTTAATTTTTTTTTTTAGAGAGAAAAGTAGCTATACGCATGCTATTTTTTTTAAAGGGATAAAGGGATAGTAATGATCATTACACAGTTTTGTGAATGTAAACAATCCCACTGAATCATGCTATACATTTTACCATAATTTAAAAAATTAAAAGTATAATATGCCAAAAAGCCACTGGATTATATACTTGAGGTAAAATTGTATTTTAAAAGAACAAAGTTGCCTTCAAAAAAAAAAATCAGAATTAGCATTACCACTATTTGTAAAAATAAATGAGAAAATCTGATGTATTGCTACGTAGTCTTCAATTCAGTAGCTGTATTTGTTACATTTTCCTCTGTAGAAAATATTCTGATTTTTTGATATGTTTCTGCTAAAATAAGAGGATATACTTCTATATTTCATCCTCTTATTTTTTTTTATATTTGAAGGAATTGTTTCCAAATGCCTATGACAATTTTGTTGTTTAGCAATTGTTATGTTCTTTTGGTAAACATCATAGCCTTTCCTAGTCAAAGGTTGGCAAGGGCTGTATATTCTGTATGCCATAATCTTGATAAGAGTTTTACGTTAAAATAAATCTGGTTGGGTTAATTTGTGTAAAACTTACATTAATAAACACATGATCTTAGTCAAAAGGCTGAGAACCAATACATTAATGAACATACAGATACAAAAATATTTATGTAATTAATTTTTATAATTCATGGAAGTCCTACTCTCTATCTTCAGGCAGCCCTTAGAGGCAGAAGCAATGATATTCCAATGCTTTGACCAGCCAAACTCATTTTTAGGTCAGAGCCATTTGAACATAGTAGTATGGTGAACACAAGATTAACTACACAGATATTATAACACAAAGAAATACATTAGAGTGACTCATTTAACTGATGAAGTCCAGTTCACAATTTAAGTGATTTACTGGTGGTATTATGCAACAATTAAAAATAACTTGCCCTTTATTATAGTCTTGGGAAATAATACTGCTAATCAATGATCCATCATTTGGTGAGTAACTACTACAGTTCAGGTACTATCTTATCTGGATTTTCACAAAAGCAAGAATGAGATGAGAACTTTGGAAGTTACTGCAGGAATCAAGAGCGCATCAGTGACTGGACATAATAAGAAAGGAAAGAAGAAAAGGGCTGTGGACAGTGCCTGTGAATCAAAGGAGTAGGGCACCAGCCCCATATACCAGAGGTGGTGGGTTCAAACCTGGCCCTGGCCAAACAAACAAACAAAAACAGAAAAAGAAAAAGGAAAAGGGTGGTGTGGTCTATGTCTATGTAGGTGGCATAAGAATTGAGTCCCAAAGGGTGAGCAATGCTTCCATGTCTGGAGATCATTTAGGGATCTAAAAATAGACCTGCCATTTGATCCTTCAATTCCTCTACTAAGTATATTTCCAGAAGACCAACAATCACTTTATAACAATGATATTTGTACCAGAATGTTTATTGCAGCCCAATTCATAATTGCTAAGTCATGGAAGAAGCCCAAGTGCCCATTGCCCCATAAATGAATTAATAAATTATGGTAAATGTACACCATGGAATATTATGCAGGCTTAAAAAAGATGGAGACTTAACTTTGCCTTTTTCATGTTTATATAGATGGAGGTGAAACATATTCTTCTTAGCAAAGTATCTCAAGAATGGAAGAAAAAGAATCCAATGTACTCAACCCTACTATGAAACTAATTTATAGCTTTCTTATAAAAGCTATAATCCAACTATAGCCCAAGAAGAACGGGAAATGGAAGAGGAGGGGAGGGGAGGGGGGAGGATGGGTGGAGGGAGGGTAATTGGTGGGACCACACCTATGGTGCATTTTACAAGGGTGCATGTTAAATTTACTAAGTGTACAATATAAATGTCTTAACACAATAACTAAGAAAATGCAATGAAGGCTATGTTAACCAGTTTGATGTAAATATTTCAAATGGCATGTAAAACCAGCACATTGAACTTCATGATTGCATTAATGTATACAGCTATGGTTAAATAAATAATTCTCATAGAAGTGCTATTCCAGAAGGGGCATAACATTTGAAAAGTCAAGCAAAGAGAGTGACTTGCTCAGGAGACACCAAGAGGAACAAAAGAATGTTTGCAACTGTGTCAAAGATACAAAGTATGCTAAATGTTCCCAAATGGGAGAATGATCAAACAATAATGACACTGTCAATGGTTTTTAATAGTATGCAGAAATTAAAAATAAAGTCTTCTAAGTTAGCAATTTTCACATGTTTTGGTATCACGACACCTTTGGATTTGTGTGTGTGTGTGTGTGTGCAGTTTTTGGCCAGGGCTGGGTTTGAACCCGCCACCTCCAATATTATGGGGCCAGTACCCTACTCCTTTGAGCCACACGTGCTGCCCTGGATTTTTAGTAATTATTAAAAACCTAAAGAGTTTTTGTTTAAGAGGGTTATATCAATTAATATTTACCAAATTAGACATTAAACTAAAAATTGTAAAATAATTATTAATTTACTTAAATATAATAATAAACCTTTGGCATGTCAACATAAATTATATATTTTATGATGAAACTGTATTTTCCAATGTGAAATATAATGTAGCATTGTTTTATATATTTTTGTGAATCTTTTCACCTTTTTTATTCATAGTACATCTCTGATTTTGTTACATGGATCTATTATATAGTGGTGGTAAGTCAGGAATCTTGTAGTGTATCCATCACCTGAATAACATACATTGTACTTGTTAAGTAACTTTTTATCATTCATCTCTCTTTAATCTCATACTTTCCAAGTCTCTGTTGTATGTCATTTCACACTGTATTCTATGTGTACACATTATTTATCTCACACTTATGAATGAGAAAATTCAGTATTTGTTTGTCTTTTTCTGAGTTAGTTCACTTAAGATAATAGCTTTCAGTTCCATACAAGTCATTGCAAAATACATAACTTATTCTTTCTTATGACTGCATACTATACTATTGTGTATATATGCCAAATTTTTTTTAGCCAGTCATCCACTGAGAACATGTATGTTGATTCCATACCATTGCTATCGTGACTAGTGCTAATAAACCGATGAATGCATAGGATTTTTTTTAATATAGTGATTTATTTTCCTTTGAATAGATACCCAATATTAGAATTGATGGATCAAATGAAGTTCTGTTTTTAGTTATTTGAGAAATCTCCATACTTTTTTCCCATAGAAGTCAGAATAATTTACATTTCCACCAACAGTATATAAGAATTTCCTATTCTTTATATCCTTTCCAGTATCTCTTCTTTTGTGACTTTTTAATAATAGTCATTCTGATTCATGTAAGATATATCACAATATGGTTTTAATTTGCATTTCTCTGATGATTATTGATGCTGAACGTGTTGTATATACCTGGCTGCCATTTGTATATCCATTTTTGAAAAAATATTTATTTATATCTTATGCCCTCTTTTTAATAAGGTTATTTGTTTTTGTTGTTGTTGAGTTCCCTGTAAATTCTGGATATTAGTCCCCTATTGGTTGCAAGATAAGCATATATTTTCTCCCATTATGTAGATTGTCTGTTCACTCTTTTTATGATTTCTTTTGCTATGCAAAAGCTTTTTAGTTTAATTAGGTCTCATTTATTTATTTTTGTTTTGGTTTCCAATGCTTTTATGAATTCTTTACCTAGACGAATGTCTACTTAATTTTTCCCTAGGTTTTCATATAGTATTTTTATAGTTTCAGATCTTTCATTTAAATCTTCAATCCATCTTTAGTTGATTTTTGTAAATAGTGAGAGATAGGGGTCAAATTTCATTTTTCTACATATGGAAATACAGATTTTCCAGCCTCACTTTTTTGAGAGTGGTGTCTTTTCTCCTATCCATGCTTTTGTACACTTTGTCAAAAATCACTTGGCTGTTGATATATAGCTTTATTTTTATGTTCTTTGCAAACTTTTTTAATGTCTAGGAATTAATTCTATTCTGGTATATGCCTTTTTATTTAAATTGTAGTGATATGCTTTTTGGTTGATGGATTTAAAGAAAATTTAGCCTCACACAAATATCTAGTTGGAAAAGGAAGGATTGTTTTTACTGCCTTGTCAACTAATTTTGGATATCCTGGATATCCAAAACGCAGTAGGATTTTTTTAAAGACAATTGCAATGTGAAATCTCAAATCATGTTAGAGAACAGTTTGCATGGTGAATAGATTTTTTAAACATGAATGCTTTTTTTGTTGTTGTTGTTGTTGTTGCAGTTTTTGGCTGGGGCTGGATTTGAACCCACCACCTCTGACATATGGGACTGGCACCCTACTCTTTTGAGCCACAGGTGGCATTCATAAACATGAATGCTTTTGTTATGTCTGCATAACCATATAAAAATATTTCTTGATACAAGCATGCACTATGTAATAGTATTATAACCCATAAATATGTACAACTATACTGTATCCATAAAAAGTCAAAAAAGTTAAAAATATGACATACTATTTCACATTTGTCTATATAATCATCCATCTCATGGGAAAAGGAAGTATTGGGAAGCTATGAAACTGATCATGTAGAATATAGCCTTTCCAAAAGTGCGCTTTTGTTTGAATAATTAAATATTATCATTGGTAATAGCTCCTGTCATTTGATTTCCCTGAAGAAACAAATATATTTCATTTATTTTTGAGGAAATGTATGCAAAATAATTAAGTTTGAATTAATATATCTCTGTCTCAGTTATTATTTCAGGTAAACGATGGTGTTCCATGAAATATAGTAGTTAATGCCGTTCATACTGAAATAATTGCACAGATGATTTTTCTGAAGTTGCCCATTTTACTTCAGTATATGCTTTTAGAAGTGATTTATGTATACTTCCCATTTTTTTCACATAGCATATTAAAAACATATATGTTCAAGGGGGTGGAATGAATTAAATTAATAATCTATATTGTTTTATCAAGTCCATTGCTAAGTGAAACAGGATTTTTTTTATTAAGACATTTTTACATAGATCGTGAATATATTTATGCCATTATGGGATTCAATGTGTTGATTATTTGTGCAAACTGGAGTGCTTACTTCCTACTAATCGACACAGCCTCCACCTCATTTACCCAATTACATAGTTAAGTCATTTGTGTTCTACACCTGATAGATCCAACTTTTACTTGCAATATGCTCCATAGATGTGGTCCCCCTACTAACCTTCCTCTATTGACCCACCTCCTCCTGCCTTCCCCTCTCCCTTGACTTCCTCCTTTCCATCCTAGGCTATAGTTGTGTTTCATTTTTCATATGCAAGTGTGAGTGATTATAAATTGGTTTCACAGTAGTACTGAGTATGTTGGAAATTTTTTTCATTTCTGAGATACTTTACTAAGAAGAATATTTTCCAGCTCCATCCAT
>CAUYQV010163415.1:0-45201 GCA_963574575.1 Galagoides demidoff | reverse complement strand
GGAAGGTTGAAGTGTGCTCCTCAATCTTCTCTCTTGGCTCTGCTCCAAACCATCAGCTAATTAGCTAAACTTCTGTCCTTTCAGCCTCCTTCTGGACGGGAGCTTCTGTAAAAAGCTGGCTGCAGTCTGCCATCTTGGCTCTGCTCCTTCTTTTTTAAAAAACATTTTTTCTCTGTGCTCTTCAGATTGTAATTTCTGTTCCTCTGCCCTCTCTTCTGCTAACTCTAAACCACATCTATAACCTAATCCAGATATTATATTACTAAATTCAAAATTTTCACTTGATTCTTATTCGTAGATTTGTCTCTTGAGATTCCCCATCTGTTTACTATTTACTAATGTCTTTTTTGTTCAGGTCATTGGACACATGACTGCTACATTTGTGCTAATTCAAGATCTTAATTATCAAAGGTGTCTGTGGGTGATTTTCTCTTGGTTCTAGGTCATATTTTCCTGTTTGTCTGGATGTCTTTTTATTTATTGTATGCAAACCTTATGAATAACACCTTGTAGAGACTCGGGATTTTGTTATCTTTCTCTGAAGAGAATTGATTTTATTCTGGCAGTCAGTTATTTTACTCACTGCTGATCTTGAATTAGTGGCGGCTTGGATCTATTGGCTGGGGTAGATCTCTGGAGTGACCCTTCTGGGTGTTAGCAGGAAGCCCAGGCTGTTTATCAAGCCCTCAAACTGGACTGCACTCAAGCTCCAAACTCCACCTTCCCTACATTTGAAGCTGAGACTCTGGCTAAGCTCTTTCATCCATCTAGTCCACACACATGCAATTCAGGGATCGACCAGGGCGCAGGTGTTTGTGGGCAATGTGCATCCCTCACGGTTTCCTCTTCTGGGGACTCCTCCTCTCATTTCCGTCTTCTCTGGCTCTTCAGCCAGATGAACCTGCAGCTTTCTGACCTACAGTATCAGGTCACGCCACAGCAGGACAGGGAAATCCTCCGCCACTTTTTTATAGCAGTGTAGTTCTTCCCTGTGAATGCACGCTGTTTATACGACTGATGGGTATTTATGTTGCTTCTAGTCGCTTGTCATTGCAACAGTCAGTTGGCTGTTTCTTATTCCTCTTGCTACAAACTTTACAACTATGTGCAACCTATTAAAGTCCACAGATGTAATAAAAACTCTGGTTTTCAAAAAAGGACTCAGTCTTTACTAGATTTTTACAAACATCTTGTCATTTGCATCATAATCGATGTGCTGGTTGGGTCAGAGTTTATCCTGATGGAATTCTTCCTGGAACTAGTCTTGTGGGGTCACTTGACACAAAGTCAAGGCCCTAGACGTAATTATGCAGAGTTGATTTCCTTTGGCTTCACCATGATTAACCTTTCGCATAGGGTTATTAGATCACAGTGACACACACAGGGCATCATATAGTGAACGGCCCCACCAGCACGTGCCATCGGCCACTGGTTCCCGTCCACGTTCCTCTGAGGGCACCATGCGAGTGTCTCAGCATTCACACCCACACCCTCTTTGTGAGAAGTTGATCCACGGGGGGGGGGAGGGGCCCCCCGAGAAAGGGGAGGGACTGGTGCAGACTCTGTCTCCCCACTGTGGCTGAGGGCAGCCCTGTCCCATCTCTGCAGCCCGGAGCGAGATCACAATGAGGATAGGGCAGCTCGGGCTTGGCCACGTTATGACCTGGCCCTCTCTTGCTGTCATGCAGCTGCTGCAGGGTGTGAGGATTCAAGTGAGTTAACACACTCACACCACTTGGGCAGGGCACAGAGCCCAGTAGGCACACAGTAAAGATGTTACAGGGGCACGACCAGGTAAAGATATACAGAGGCACAACCCGGTAAAGATGTTACAGGGGCATGACCTTGCAAAATGCTACCTCGCAGGACAGGAAAGCGCTGGCTGGCTGTCCCAGAGGCATCCGGCTTCATGGGCAGGTTCCCACTTATGAGCTAATCCCAAGGAAGAGAGGAGAGCACACAAATAATGCACAAATATCTGAGACCAAATGCACACTACACAGAGCATGGAATTCCCCTCTCTGACAATGAAAGGGGGAAAATTCACCCTAGTGCCTGGTGCCAGACCCTGAATTGGCAGGGCCGGCGCACGACACTCTATAGAATTTCAGGTCATCAGGTCCTGGGTCCACTGTGCCAGCTGATGCTCAGCTGTCGCTCAGCTGTCTGGATGTCACTAAGGCTGCTGACAACCTTGTGCAGCTCCTGACAGGGACACGCCTGGAAAGGGCTCCTGTGCCTTTAAGAAGCCAGGCAAGGTCACTGTGAATCATTTAATTTTATTGTGCTCCTGGGCTATAAAGGAAATGTAGTCCTTGTGCTGAATGTCTGTTTTATGATGTCCATAAACAGTGAATTGCCAATGACTGTTCCCTAGTTAGAGCCTCCCGGCTGGCTGGGAGGTTACAGGGCGGGCAGGGTCCGGAGAGGAGAGTGAAAGTGGAAGGTGTGTTCACCTCCCAGGAAGAGAGAGGGACAGTGCCCTCCCACCCCCGACAGGGAGGCTGCCGGCCCTTCCTCAGGTGTGTTCACCTCCCAGGAAGAGGGACAGTGCCCTCCCACCCCCACCCACAGGGAGACTGCTGGCCCTTCCTCAGCAGGGCCTTGGCCCTTCAGACTTGGGGGTTCAACAGGAGCAGAAATAAATGAACCCCCCAATCCTCAGGACCTCTGTGGTGCTTGTCTCCTTGGGCCCAAGTAATGTGGATTATTGTCCCCAGTGCAATAATAAGATGCCCCTTTTTAAAGGAATAGCCGAGTTTAAAAAAAAAAAGTTTGTTAGGCAACATCTGATAGGGAGAGACATGGCCCATGGGGTCATCTTGGTGTCCGTGTGTAAGTGTGAGCGGAGCCCAGGGATGCTATGTGGCCTCAGCCCACTGTCAAGACAGGCTGGGACAGATCGGATCCAGCATGAGCACCCAGGCCACACTCACATGTCTTTGTGCTATTTCTTTATCCTGCTGTTGGAGGTCAAAGGCTTGGGATACGAATGTCTGTGCTGATGTTTCCAGGTCGGCCTCCTCCACACACAGGTCTGGAGGCTGGTGCACCCACAGGGCTGTGTTTGCACTTGTTGGACAGGGAGAACAGTTCCTGCCCAGCCCAGTTGGGCATCTAGAGGATGAAGGAACAGCTGGTGCCATTGCTGTTCTCTCCAGCACAAGATTTTAATAAGACATACAGGCAGTGCCCAGTCACAAATGAGATAGGCCTGTGGGTTCTTGAGTTTGTATGTACACAGGTACGTTACCTATTACCTGTAATAGCCTCTGTTCCTAAGTGCAAACTGTACGTCATTTGGGTGTTTATAAGGTGGGGCTGCTTGTACACAAACCAGCTGGCTGGCCGATCTAATTACAGTGTCTGGTTTAACTAATCTCTGGAGTTGGAATTATAGGTTGGGCTGTGCTGCATCACTTACCAAATTTCATTTCATTCTGCACTGGGTGGACTGAGGATTTATCTGAAACAAGTAAACAATTCTCAGGACAAGTGGGAGAGGCAAAGGCAGGTTCCTTGAAGTGTCCACTTGGGCTGGAGGTGGGGTTGGGTGACAGCTTCTGGGCATGGGGCAGGGGCGGGGGCAGACTCAGCCCTGATCACTTGTGAGAGCAGCCGTGTGGACACCACAGGGCCAGGCGCCCATCCTGTCACCCCCACAGCTGAGTCCTGCCTCAGACCTGGGGCAGACAGCCCGTAGGGTCCCCTCTGTCCTGCCCAAGCTTTGCTTTATCCTAGTCCCCTCTGTTTAGCTCAAGTGGGCAGGTCCTGGGTCCTCTGTCACACATCCACACAATGAGACCCACACTGTGCTGGACTCTACCCTGGAACTCAGTTCCGCTTCCTGTGACATGTAAGAAACCAGTACTTGTCACATGAAGAGGCTGGTCCAGGGCAAGCAGGTAGAAAACAGCCCGGGCACCCTGAGGTGGAGAGGGCCCTGCTTCAACCCTGTGCTGATGGCAGATTACGGCCATGCTCAGAGCTTTGGGGGTTTTTTATCTGTCTGTTTGTTTGTTTTTTGAGACAAAGTCTCCCTGTTGCCCCAGCTAGAGTGCAGCAGCCTAATCACAGCTCACTGTAACCTCAAACTCTTGGGTTTAAGAGATCCTCCTGACTCAGCCTCCTGAGTAGCTAGGACTATTGGTACCTACCACAGCGTCTGGCTAGTTTATCTATTTTTAGTAGAGACAAGGGTCTTGCTCTTGCTCAGCCTGGCTCACAGCAACCTCAAACTCCTGGGCTCAAGTGTTCCAAGCCTCTAGCCACCATGCCTGGCTAGTTTTTCTATTTTTAGTAGAGACAGGGTCTTGCTGTTCTCAGGCTGGTCTCAAAATCCTGAGCTCAAAGGATCCTCCTGCCTGGGCCTCCCATAGTACTGGGATTACAGGTGTGAGCCACCAAGCCCAGCCAGGAGAGCTTTTGTCTTGATTAAAGTCACTGATGAATAGGAGTAAATTACTGGGAGCTGCCAACAGCACCCCAGAATTCCTCTCTAGTGCCCCAGACTCAGCTCAACAGCACCCCAGAATTCCTCTCTAGTGCCCCAGACTCAGGTCAACAGCGCTCCAGAATTCCGCTCCAGTGCCCCAGACTCAGCTCAACAGCGCCCCAGAATTCCGCTCCAGTGCCCCAGACTCAGCTCAACAGCGCCCCAGAATTCCACTCCAGTGCCCCAGACTCCACTTGACAGCGCCCCAGCATTCCACTCTAGTGCCCCAGACTCAGCTTGACAGCGCCCCAGAATTCTGCTCCAGTGCCCCAGACTCAGCTCAACAGCGCCCCAGAATTCCACTCTAGTGCCCCAGACTCAGCTCAACAGCGCCCCAGAATTCCACTCCAGTGCCCCAGACTCAGCTCGACAGAGCCCCAGAATTCCACTCCAGTGCCCCAGACTCAGCTGGCTTCGGCATCTTGTTTGCTGCTTCTGCAGACGGCTTCCTCAGGAAATGCTTGTTCTGCGTGGGCATCTGTGGGCTCTCCCGGGTATCTGCACCCTCTCCCGGGCACCCACGGGCTCTCCCAGGCATCTGCGCCCTCTCCCAGGCACCCACGGGCTCTCCCGGGCATCTGCGCCCTCTCCCAGGCACCCATGGGCTCTCCCAGGCATCTGCCCACTCTCCCGGGCATCCGCAGACTATCCCTGGGCATCTGCCTGCTCCCTAGCGCAGTCCTGTTCCCACTCTCCCCGGTGCTCTGAGCTTTGAGGGTCTGTCCACCTGTGAATCACCAGCATCCCTGGCTGTTGCTGGTTATTCTTGATGCTATTAAGAAATTCTCAACACAAAATTACCTGAATATGCTTTAGTTTTTAGAATCCAGTATATTCCATGCAGTATTTAAGAGAAAAGAGGAGGTGTCATACATAACAATCAGATTTTGTTGATACGATGTAGTTTTGTCACTGAGGTTGGGAGTGACTAACATTTGCCATCAACAACTGTTTATTGCCCCCAAATCCGGCAGTTTCTGGCTCTCTAAAGATTCTAGAGACACATTCAGGATGTTGCAGGGAGGATCTACTGTTTCCCAGCCTGGAGGTGGTGCCCAGAGCTCACCTGTCCCTCCGAGGATGGTGACAGCCCAGGGAAGGCCACGGAACTGAGACAGGTGCCCACCAGTGCCCCCTGGTGATGCAGCAACAGCAGGAGCCCAGATGGGCAGGGCTCCCCATACCTGGGCTCTTCTGAGCACTCAAGGCCCCAGCTCACTTGTAAGTCACAAAGTCCCGGGAGGAAATGGCTGGTGCAGGAACTCCAGGGACTCCAGGTGACTCGGGGCGGCCTGTTTCCTGATGGGGTTTGTTTGTGGCCATGTGGGTGTGGTTGGCCTGTGTGCACCTTTGCCCTTGCAAACACAACACAGACTGCGCCTGATCTAAGGAGATGGTGCCCTGGGTTCACAGTGCTCGGTTGGGGTGGCCCATCTGTGTGAGCACGTGACCTGGGCGTAGCTCACAGAGGCTCCACTCTCAGTCCGTGCACTCTGAACTCTTTCCGAGAACGGCTGAGACACACCGCTCCGCTGGCCTGCGTGGCCTCCGGACAGAGGGGCAGCTGTAAGTCAGACAGAACCCAAACATCCATCCCCGGCGCTGGGCTGGGCTGAGAGGTGTGGATAAGGAACACAGAGCAGCTTGCTGTTGGCACCGGGGCCAAATTCAAGCATGAAACCACCGTGGTGCTCACAGGAGCCCACGGAGAGCCCAGAGGAAAACTGCCCCTTGGCTTTGTCAGCCTCTAGCCTCACGTTGCTTACTTGTAGATGTATCTGTAGCCGTGAGAACAGATGCAGACCCAGCCTGTGTGTTCTCACTCCTTCCCAATGATAACATGTTGCACAACTGCGGTGTGCGGTCACTGCCCAGTGTTGACTCGGACACAGTCGGGATCCAGAACATTCTGTCCCCGCAGGGTCCCCCCGCTGGCCTTCTGCAGCCACGCCACTCTCTGCCATCCCCCACCCTATCCTGACAACCACGGATCTGGTCTCCGTCTTTACAGTCTTGTCATTTCTATGATGGGGCCACACAGTAGGTAACTTTGGGGATTTCCACTCAGCGTGATCCTCTGAGGTCCCTCCGGGTTGCCCGTGTCACCAGTCCTGTCCTTCTTTCTGCCAAGCAGCGTCCCACAGGTGGGTGGGCCACGGTTTGTTCACGCCTCCCCTCGAAGCTCTGGCTCGTTTCCAGCGTGGGCTGCTATGAGCATTGTGTACAAGGTTTCGTGTCAATGTAAGTTTTCCCTGCTCTTCCCAGGAGTGCAAGGGCTAGGTCATACGGTGGTCTAAGGAGCTGCCAGACTGTTTTCCAGAATGCCTGCAGCGCTAACACCCCACAGTAGCGTGTGAGCCATCCAGGGCTCCGGATCGCCCGGGGTGGGTGTTGTCTTAGCCATTTTGATAAGTGTGCGGTGCAGTCTCGCTGGGCTTTACTTAGCATTTCCTGAAGGTTAAGGACGTGTCTTCTCCTGCGCTGTGTCTGTCTCTCTGCTTGCTCCAGCAATACAGTTTCAGACTGGGTGCTTCTGGCTTTCCCTGCTGGGCTGTGACGGCTCTTTACGTGTTCTATGTCCAGGTCTTTGTCAGATCCGTGGTTTAAGGTTTCTTCCCCCAGACTGGGGCTTGTCTTGTCATGCTCCTAACGGGATCTTTCTCAGAGCAAAAATTCTGATTTTGGTGAAGTCCGGTTTGTTGGTTTTCCCTTTTCTGGCCTGTATTTTTGGTGTCAAGTCTTAAAAACTCCCTGCCTTACCCAAGATTCTGAAGATTTGGTCCGTATTTTTTTCTAAATGTTTTAGAGTTTCACACTTTGCATCTGTGGTCCACTTTGCTTCGCATTTTATTCAAGCTGTGAGTTGTAGGTGGAGGCTCCTGGTCCTCTGCCTGTGGAGGGCGCTGTGTGTTGGAGGCTCCCTTTCATCCTGCCATTTGCTTTTGCTCCTTGGATACATCATGTGGGTATGGCTGGGGTCTGTGTGCACCCCTGCTGTGTCCCTCTGCCCTCTCACAGTACCCCACGTGTCGCTATGCTGTATAATAACCCCAAGATCGGAGAGACCCATTTTGTCTCAGTTTCAAAATTATTTCAGCTCTTCTGGTTCCTTTGCATTTCTATATAAATGTTAGGATAACCTTTATTTCTACAAATGAAAAATCCTTGCTAGGATTTAGATAGAAATTTCATTAAACCTGTCTACCAATTTGGGGAGAATTGACATTCTTTACCATATGGAGACTCCCAACAAATTAACATAGTCAGTTTTGCCATTTATTTAGACCTTCTCTGATTTCTTCTTTTAAATTTCAGATTAATGTGAAGGTACAAACAATTAGGTTATAACGTTTAGATTTGTTAGGTAAGGTCCCTGCTATAGTTGTGCCCCACACTACACAGGAGTGAGCCATACACCCTGACATTGTGCCAATTAGTGGGAGCTCACCCATCCCCCACTCTCTCCCCTCCCCCCAATTTGAATTGAATTCAGGTTTTCTCCCATGTGGGCATGTACTAGTTCATCTATTGTCTTCATATTAGTATTGAGTACATTGGATACTTGTTTTCCATTCTCGTGATACTTTACTAAGAAGAATTGTCCCAGCTCCGTTCAGTTTAATACAAAAGACATAAAGTCTCCATCTTTTTTCTGGCTGAATAGTATTCCATGGTGTACATGTACCACAGCCCTGCGTTCCTGGTACAAACCTCACTTAATCTTGATGTGTGATTATTTTTACATATTTCTGAGCTGCGTTGGCTGATACTTTGTGAGTGATTTCTGTGTCAGTATTCATGATGGGGATATTGGTCTGTTGGCTTTGTCTGGATTTGGTATCAGGATAGTACTAACTTCAAGAAATGAATTAGGACATGTTTCCTCCTCTTCTGTTTTCTGAAAGACAGTGTTTAGAATTGTGTTAATCCTTTAAATGTTGGGTAGAATTCTCCAGCGGCACCATCTGACCTGGAAGTTTCTCTCTGGGACTTTTTAAAATTACAAATTGAATTTCCTTAATACTTGGGGCATTCAGGAGGCCTGTTCCTCAGTGGGCGGGTTATGCTGCTTCAAGCTTGTCTGGGCTCCCGCAGTGTGTGTGGAGTTGCGTGCAGCCTTTCCTTACTGCCCCTTTGATGTCTGTGGGGTCTTATCTGACATCTCCATTGACTCTCTGCATTGCTCCTCTGTCTTCTAGTTCAGGGATGTCTCTCTGTGCTGCTCCCTCCCTTCCTTCTGCTGTTCTGTGGGTCCCTTTTGCTCTTCCTTTCCCGGGATCTCTGAGTGTGGAGCTGGGAGTCGTCTCCTGGCACAGCACGTGGTGCTGGCCGTTTTCCTGCCGGCATTGTCGGCATTGTCGCTGTGTCTCACAGCTGCATTTCAATGTGTTTTCATTTTCTTTGAGTTCAGTGTCTTCTGAAATTTCTCTTGGGACGTTCTCCTTGACACGTGACTCACTCAGGGCTACTGTTCGATTGCCACATGTTGGAAGACTTTCCTGCTTGCTTTCTGTTGTTGTCTTCTAATTCAATTCTCTTACAGTCAGGAAATGCACTCCGTGTGGTTCAATTCTTTTACATTTGGGGCTTTTCCCTACAGCCCAGGATGCTGTCCATGTTGGCGCCTGCTCTGTAAGCGCCTGCCCAGAGCACCTGCTGCTGTGCGGGGAGGGGTCTGGGCTGGGGGTGGGCTGGTGCCATCCTGGGTTTCTCTCTACCTCTAAGATCATTAACTCTTATGGAATATGTTACTTTCTCCAAAAATTTCATAATAATTGATCTATAACCCTGGTGAGGTCACTACAGAGACCTATGAAATCTTAACAGTGATCTAATTGATGGAGGTTGCTTTCTTCCCTGGTAGGTGTGGGGGTCTTGGGCCAGCCAGCACCTCGGCCTATGGTTCTATGAAAGTTTCCTGGCTGACATTTTTATTGTTATAATTTCAGGAGATACAATGAAACATTATTTCTCTTTTTTTTATCAAGTCACTGAATGGTAAAGTCAGAGGGAACCTTGGGTCATCTGGTCCACCCTCTCATTTGACAGGTGAAGCCAGGAGGTCTTGAGAGGTTAATTTAAATCGATTTGTTTTTGAAATGTCTTTTCTTTTTATGAAACTAATACACGTATATGTTCATTATAGAAAATGAATAAGATAAAGAGAAAAAAATAAGAAAATATAATTTATACATAATCGTATAACCAAAAGATAACCACTACTATTATTTTGGAGTGGACCCTCCAATAGGTTTTTAAAAATGGGTTGACTTTGTGTGACTGTTTTAAAATCTTTTTTTTTTTTTACTTTAGCAATAAACATGAACATTTTCAAGATGCTGTTTATTATCTTGGATGAGTATGGTTTCTAGTACAGATGCATTATCTTTTATCTACCAAACCTCCATTTGATGGAGATGTGTGTCACCCTTGTCACCATACAGATGACATTGTGATGGGCTTCTCTCGTGCACATGCATGGTTATTTCCTAGAAATGGGACACTGGCTCAGAAGTTATGAACATTTTTAGCTTTTGAGGCTCCCTGACCAATTGGACTTTTTGTTTGGGGAGATTTGGTTTTTTTGTTTGTTTTTTTTGTGTGTAGGCTAAGCCTGGTGTGGGTTCTCAGTGATTCAGGCATGAGCTAATGGCTAACTGTTACCAGGAAGAGATCTCTCCCTGCCCAGAAGCAGGAAGTGCAGACGAAAACAGTGAGGGTCCCGCATGGGCCTGCCGGGAAACAGGGAGACAGCAGGGTACACGCAGCCCTGGCAGACCTTGTAAAACCAGCCGCCCAGCCCAGTTTTACAGACCTGGCAACAAAGGGACAAAGTAACTTGACCTGGCTGGCTTCCTCTGCAGGCCTGCGTGAGAACACCATGCTTTGCACTTGAACTCACTCTGTCACGGTAATTGCCCCCATAAAATAGACCCAGGCACTAAGAGAAAGCTTCCCGTGTTTAGAGACCCAGTCCTGCCTGCTTTCTATAGCCGGTGCCGTCGGGCTGTGGGCCGGAGCAGCCAGGAGGAAAAGCGCGTGTGGAGGTGGGAGGCCCCGGTTGCTGACCCGGAGGTCCAAGCGTCCCTGCAGGCAGCTCTAGGCCCCGTGTGCAGCCCAGGTGCCCCGCGCGTCCTTCCTCTGGTCTCTCCCGTCTGTGTCCCATCTGTCTCCCTCCTCGGTTTGCAGAGAGAGAAGAGCTGATCCAGAGTGTGCTGGCCCAGGTGGCAGAGCAGTTCTCAAGGTACCGACTCCTAAACACATCCTACGCCCGGTGCTGTCTTTCTGTGAACGTGGGTCTTGGCCCTGCAGCTGGCTGGCTGCAGCTCGGACGTGTCCCCCACCTGGAGAAACCACCTCCAGAATGGACCCTTCTGTGGCTTCTGTAACTGAGCCAGCTTGGATGGGGTTCAGGAAAGCCTCACCTCCTACCAAAGACCATGTCAGGGAGGCACTTTGACAATGAGAATTTCCTCAGCTGGCTCTCCTGGGACTAGGAGAATAATCCGCCAGAGCTGACACCACTTTACAAATATGCTTCCTTCCTGGGATTCTGGGAGTTGGGGTGTCTCCTGTTCATTCTGAGTGGTCCCCCCAATTCTAACATAAACACTGAATTTTCAGTTTCTCAAATTGATTTCTCTGTGGCATTTTACTGCCCCAGAGTAATAAAAATGGGGGGAAGGGCAGATGCATACTGTTACTTAAAAAGCCCCTGCAGTGGAGCCTGGAGCTCAGACTAGGGCCCCTTTGGGGGTCTGTGCCTGGGGGCAGGGTGTGGGGGTTGGGCTATCCCACTTCAAGAGCAGAGACGGTGCCACTTGTCCTCCCTGGAGACCTTTGTCCACTACCCGGGTCTGAGGAAATGACTACGCCTGCCGGCGTACGGCAGTGAGTCTCCGTCCTGGGGACTATCCCTGTGACATTGCAATGCCCACAAAGCCACTCCGGTGTCTTGGCACCCAGCCCCTCCGCAACCCACTTCCCGGCCTCACCCGTGGCAGGGAGGGATCAGTCAGTATTTGCCCAGCAGTGTCGGCCTTGGGAACTGCGAGGGTTGTGCTTCCTCTCACTCTGGTTTTCATTCCTAGAGCGTTTAAGATCAACGAACTGAAAGCTGAGGTTGCCAACCACTTGGCCGTGCTGGAGAAGAGGGTGGAATGTGAGTCACTTCTATTTCCTTCTTCCTCATCCGCCCTTTAACCTCCAGCCCAAGGAACCCTCGGAACAGGGAGTTGGTGCTGAAGGTGAACGCGCTTGGTGAAGAGCCTGTAGCTCACCGCCGCTGTTCACAAAGGCAGGCCAGTCACTCACTGAGCATTTGCTTTCTAATTTAAAAGTAACACCCCACCTGGCCCAAGGCAGCCCTTCAGTACAGAGAGCACAAAACGGAGAGCCGAGGCCGTGGCCCCTCTCAGAGCCCCTGCTGAGGGTCCTGTCTGGGTGTCCCTGTGCACAGAGAGGACGTTCTCTGCACACCGACCTCACTCTGGCCACACAGGGTTTCAGAATGTGTCCACCAAGTCACTTTCCCCGGGTTGCCATTCACTGCGAAGAAAAGCAGAAAAACTAGTGAGCAAAAGAGTCGATCGGGGCCTGACTCAGTGTCCAAAAAGCTCAAACTCTGGATGCTGTTTATTATCTTAGATGAGTACGGTTTCTAGTACAGATGCATTATCTTTTATCTACCAAACCTCCATTTGATGGAGATGTGTGTCACCCTTGTCACTGTGCAGATGACATTGTCAGCATAGCGAGATCCAAATATCAGACCTTCCAGATTTCTCATCACTTTGGGCAGAAAGCAGCAACACCCCTCCTTGTGTCCTTATCCACAGCTTGAGGGTTGGAATCCCATGGACCTCACAGTCCTGCCTTCACCCACATGGAGAACTCCATCATGGCTTGGCACCGTGGCTCAAGCAGCTAAGGCACCAGCCACATACGCCAGAGCTGGTGGGTTTGAATCCAGCCCGGGCCCGCCAAACAACAATGACAGCTGAAACCAAAAAATACCCAGGTGTTGTGGCAGGTGCCTGTAGTCCAGCTACTTGGGAAGCTGAGGCAAGAGAATCGCTTAAGCCCAAGAGCTTGAGGTTGCTGTGAGCTATGACACCACAGCACTCTACCCAGGCTGACAGCTTGAGGCTCTGTGTCAAAAAAAAAAAAAAGAGAGGACTCCATCAATGTCACCGCCAAGGTTAATGATTAACAGGCACCATGTTTATTAACTTAGAAGCTAAGTAAACAAAATCCAAACAGGAGGCCATTAAGGGTCCCAGAATTGCCTCTATACATATATACATACACATATATACTGGCTGATTAAGGCTCCCAGAATCACCTCTATATGTATATCCATAGACGTATATACTGGACCGAATGTCACCTTTCATAGCTTGTGTTTCAGTGTTTGTTACAGTGGACCGAATGTCACCTTTCATAGCTTGTGTTTCTTATAATTTCTTCAATTAAAGAATTTAAAGAATTTTTTCTTCAAAAAAACTTCAGGATCATGCAAACCTGACTCATCTAGACCAGGAGAACATGATCTGTGTAGCCTATGCCCACTTGTACCTAAAATCTGAGGGTGAGTGAGTGGGCTGGAGGGAGGACCTTGTGTCCGGCCATTCTGCCATTGTCTGTGCAGGCCTTACAGCATGAGACCCCCTGGGACTGGCCTGCTCTTCCCTCTGGGATGGGCTGGCGAAGATTGGGGTGGGTCAGTGAGGTGGACTACACAGGCGTCCTCAAACTACGGCCCATGGGCCACATGTGGCCAGCCTAGGACATTTATCTGGCCCGCCAGGTGTTTTTGCCGCTGCTGCAGGTCCTACTTAGCAGCCGACTCCTCCTGGGGCCCACAGTCCAGCTCTCCAAGGGTCTGAGGGACAGTGAACTGGCCCCCTGTTTAAAAAGTCTGAGGACCCCTGCTAGATAGAATCTTCCCAAGGGCAGCCTGGTGTCCCAGAAGAGCCAGGGAGGCAGGAGTCCTGGGACGCTCCCGGGTCCCCTTCCAGCTCTGTTGCTCCGTGGCCTGCAGTTTGTCTTTTCCACTGATTAATCCACAACTTTTACTGACTTGTCACTCTTAATTTCCAACGGCCTCTTCATAAACTTAATTGCCATAAATTCTGGTGCTCTGGAATTCAGACTAGTGATAGTGTGCTGTGTTCCCCGAGGGGCTTAATTGTAATAACGTCACCCCAGTAAATGGCCTGCGAAGCTGATCTCAGTGAACCCCCGGACCAGTGCGGACATCACGCATCCACCAAAAGCCACGGGCCAGCTTTGCACAGGGCCTTATGGTGAAAAATGAAAAGAAAAAAGCATGGGTTTGTGCAAACTCATTCAGCAGCAAAATGATCTGAACTGACACGAAGCCCTTGGTGCTTGTTTATCCTGCTTTGTGTGATGAACAAGCATTTTCTGCCGGGAGGATAAAGCCTGTGAGCTGGGAGTCCAGCACTGACTGGGGAAGGCCCGTGACATATGGAGAAGTGAAAATGGCAGGTCGGAAAACAAAACAAATGTCATGACCCCAATTTAAAAGTTAGGAATTAGGTCCCTATCCACATAGATGGGACGCATGGATGGGTGGACAGGAGGCCTGGGCCAGGTGGGTGTTCAGAGTGCGCAGGGTGGGAGGAGCCCCTCAGAGGGCGAGCACCAGTACACAGCACACCAAATTATTGTCTGGGCCCAGAGGACAGGTCATAGATAAATGTCAATCTATTTTTCTTTGAGGTGCTGTGTATGCCCTACATTCCCTGCAATGATCATAGGGTATTTCGTATTCAGAAAGTGATATTTAAGGCATAATAAACATCACCATGGACCCGCGGGGCGGGCGCAGCTCCTGTTTGGACTCCATGCTGCACACCTGCCTCTTCCCAGATCTGTTCGCTTTCAGACTGTGCTGCCTTTCACGTGTCACCAACATTGAGCTCCTTCTTGCAATTTGTGTTGAATTGACCCCTTGCTCCTGTGAATGTCCTAGTGGGCACTCGGGGGTCTCCTCTACCTGGACAAGGCCCAGGGGTGCCCTGGGAGACGGCACTGGGCTTCCCAGCCTATCTGCAGACCTGAGCAGTACCCTCGGTGCCTCTTCTCAGAAGTCAGCCTGTGGCATTCATCAGAGTCCTCAAGGGGCCCGTGATACAGACAGCACTGAGACCCCAGCCCCAGAGGAAGGTGTGGGCTCTTAGAGGTTGAAGAAAAATGTTCCAGACTTTGGGGGCCCTGCATTTCCTCCCCAGCAGCTCATCTAGACGCAGCCATCAGGACTGGCCCCAGCCACTTGCACGTCAGGCCCTGGGTATTGGTCCCCACATGGAGAAGAGGGGCAGAGAAAGGTTTCTTGGCATAGAACCACGTCAGCACAGCGAGATCCAAATATCAGACCCTCCAGATTTCTCATCACTTTGGGCAGAAAGCAGCAATGTCCCTGAGAAGTAGGGCCCTGCTTGGTCTCTGGCCCTGGAAATGCCTCAAAAACCCACCCAGGAGGCTGACCCAGCCAGGCTGCCTGGAGCACTGTTCTGAGAGGAGTCCCTCCCCTCTGCCCTTGCTCTCGGGAGCTGAGCAATTCCTCCTGGGCAGCAGGGAATTGCTAGAAACCAGCGAGTCACTGAGTTGCTTTGTTTTTCCTTTAGAAAACACTCACCTACTATTTTTAGGGTTATTCAAAACTAAGCTTAAAAAAGGGGGAGTACAGTGATGCTGTGGGTAGTATCTTTGTGCATAAAAACTGAAGTGTGATTACAGAGTAACCAAGCTCATCTTTTATTTTTTCTTATGAACCGAGTCTGGTCTAAGCCTTTGCACAGCCGCCCGCCTCACGGCAGCGCTTCTGGGCTGAGCTAGCAGTCTGCCAAGAACAAGTGTCTGGAGTTTAGCTCTCGCAGGGAGGCGAGAGCTCCAGTTCATTTTTGATGGAAAATAGTGCTGACTGCTGAGGCAGCCACACCTTCCACCTTCACAGTGGGTGCCAGGGGTGTGATCAGCCCGCTTCTTACCTTTGTCTGTTTATTTCTCCTCCGTTTTGAGTCAGTGGTTTCTCCTGGTTAACTGCTCTAGGGGGACCTTAAAATGGAAAGCTTTTATCTTAATGAGATCTTAATCCTTGCTGAGAAAGCTGTGCCTCGCTGCATTTTAATGCACTGGGGCCACATTTCCACCCTTTCCTTTTCTTTCCTGAATAAAAGACTTGTGTTGTCCTCAGCTGGTGCTTAGGGGTCTGGAAGTGGGTGTAGGAGGCGAGATTGGGGGAGTGGGGGGGGCTTTACAAACCACACAGATGGATGCAGTGGTTCCCATGTGGCCACAGGACACACCTGGGGCAGCAGGGTCAGTAAGGGCTGAGCTGGGAAGGGAGGAGGGGGCAGCAGGGAACACCGCCCAGAGACTGGGGGTCCCTAGCCGCCAGCCTGGTGAGCTCCTCCGTGTTTACTCCTGGTAACCCTCCTGACATCTCTCTTTGTCCCCAGTGGAAGGACTGAAAGTGGTGGAGATCGAGAAATGCAAGAGTGACATTAGGAAGATGAGGGAGGAGCTGGCAGCCCGGAGCAGCAGGTAAGGCGTGTGCACGCCGGGGCAGGGGAGCCCACAGGTACTGGGCCTATTGGCCACTGCACTTAAAGTCTGGGGGCCCCTCCGCCTGGGACCTACACTTTAGTGAAGCAGCTTCTCACAGTGGAAGAGTGTCCGCGGCTCAGGGCAGCCGGGAGGCATCAACACACAGAGGGGAGCCATCCTCCTGCAGATCCGAGGGGCAGTGGTACTTACTCCAGCCTGAGAGAAGCGGGCAACAAATGTTAAAGAAAGGGCAATCAGAGGATAGAGGCACCTGGGGATGGGCCTCCTGGTGCACAGGGCCCCTGCTCCCTGTGACGCCCCTGAGCCGTCGGGGTGCAGTCCTGCAAGGGCTCCCGCCGTGTGGACACAGAACTCACACACCCTTTGGACACAGCTCCCTTTCTTCCTGGGGCCACTAAGCCACAGTGGATGAGAAAAATGGCCCCGGGCTTTGTTACACCTCCTCAAAAGTCCAACAGGACCCTTTACTGAAAACACGGTCGTGAGAAATGTATCTGAACCACAGTCAAATTGGGGGTGGAAACACATGGTGATGACAAGGACAAGGAGGACGTCGGCAACGATGACGGACACGGCACTCACACTGATGGCACACAGGGCCAGCTCGCACCTCCTGACGTGTCTTCACACCACCGCACCCTGAGCAGGGCCACAGGGCTGTGACGTGGCCCCCACCCCAGAACACCAAGCTTCTGTAAGCGCTGCGGAACTCACTGTCGGGTGTTGGCGGGGTTTAATGGGACTCACGTCCTGAAGAGGCCGCCAGGAGGAAGGCCGACCGGAGCCCCCCAGCCTGTCCCAGGGCCTGCGCCATGTTCTGCATGCTTCCTTGTGGGTTCAGTTGGAGTTAGAGACTTCTTATCCTGTTTGATTTGGGGGAAGTCGTGGCCAAGGAGTTTGTGACCATGGAAAATTGTGAGTGAGCCATTAATCTTTGTCATTCCCTTGGGGGGGGAGAGGGCTCTTTAAGGAATAAGAGCCAAGTCCCTCTTCAGTGACCTCAGGAACAAGCTGTGGAGCTGCACAGGGCAGCCATGCAGTGGGGCCACCTCGCAGGGACAAGCCACGGCACCCCCCAGACACGGCATCACCCTCAGCCTTGGGTGCTACACAGCCGGGCTCAGCTGTCAGGCTGTCCCTATGCCCAGCTGCCACATTCTAGACCATCCTGCCTCGGACTAGCTACCATGGCTGGGTACTACTATGCTTGGGGGAGGCCAGGGTGGTGCCACCCAGCATGGCTCCCCTCAGCCGAGAGCCAGGCAAGGGGTGGGGACTATGGGTATAGAGGGGCCAGCATCAGCTCTTGACTGAACCCAAAACTAGATCCCCTGAGCAATGGTCTCCGGGCACCTGCTGGTCGTCTGTACAGTGGATGTACAGTGGATGTACATCCCCATCTTGTCTGAGGATGTGTCTCAAGCTGCACCCTGCTGCCCGGGGCTCCCTCCCGCCTCTCTGGGCAGCTCCTCACCCCCCAGCGTGTGTGCCTACCACTTATGGGACTGTATTCAGAAAGAACACAGCTGATGGCGTCTGCTGCCCTTACAGCAGGCTGATTGGTCTGAGGAACCCTCATCAACTCCCCTGGAACCCTCTGGAAGCTAATAGTGCTTTCCCAGGGTGGATGTAACAAAGTACCATGGACCAGGGGGCTGAGAACAGTAGACATTTATTCCCTTCGTTCTAGAGGCTGGAGGTCCCAGATCAGGGTGTGGGTAGGGCTCTGCCACCTCTGACCCTCCGGGGAGGGTCCTTCTGAGTTGCCCTTTAGCTTGTGGTGATGGCGGGCAGCAGTGCTTCAGGCCTCGGCTTCCTGGGTGTCTGTGTCTGAGTCCACATTCCCCACTGAATAAGGACATGAGTCACACTGGAGTAGGAGGCCACCTTGACCGCACCTCGATCCATCACATCTGCAACTGCTCTATCCACACAAGGTCGTGTTCACGGCACCAGGGTTAGAACTGCCACCTCTGACTTTCAGGAGAACATAATTGAATATAGCTCAGCTGTGACACACAGGGAGGGGCCACCCACCGGGCACATCCAGGGCAAACTTAGGCTCGGGGCCCGTGGCTGCTCTCGGTATTTTCGCCCACGCTTCCCCCAGAAGTATGTTTTTAAAGCTCTCAGCACCCGTGAGAAGAGAAGGAGACTTCCCAGTCCCCGTCAGGCTTCCAGGGGCGACATTCTCAGCAGACAGCTCTGGCAGCAACCCGAGAGACAGATAAATGGAACTCTTCAGTGGAAGCGGAAGGGGGTAAACGCAGGCCTTGCCTCCAGTGCTGTGGTCTGATCAACGGCAACGTCACCCACCCAGGCCTCCTTCCTGCCCCACAAAACACCCTTCCCTTTCCTTAAACAGGAAGAAACTCAGAATGGAGACGACAAGCTCTGTGTATCGCCCTTCTGGGTGGTGGGGTTCTGTTCTAATCATGGGTGAGTGCCTTGTGATCCGAAGCCCCTGGGACTAGGCTTGTTAAAACGTGACTTCATCTGCACTGTGGGGAGGAAAGTCACACCCCCGGGATGTCAGCCCAGCCATGGGCTTCAGTGGGGTCCAGCCCAGCCCTATGCCACACAGCTAATGTGAGCCTGAAACACAGCCTGCCTTGGCCCACACAGGGCACACCCTGCACTGGGCCTTGGAGCCCAGGTTCTGGAGGGACCAGAACCCACCGGCACCACATGCTTGAGCCAGCAGCACCCCAGGCAGGCGGCCCTATCCTGGGCAGAGGGGCCCAGCTGCTGGCCCATGGTTAGGGCAGGGCGGGACTCAGAATGTGAGAGGTACCCTGTCTCACAGGCTGGCAGGGCTGCAAGAACATGGGGTGGCTACTAAGGGCCCCAGGGCTCTGGAATCTCTGCTTTCATCCATACAAGCCGCCTCAACCACTGGACTGAGCTCCCAGAGAGGGAGGAGGGGGACCCCAGAAAGTGAAAGCGAAAATAAGCTCTATACAGAACGAGCCAGCTGCTCTGTGGGCTGAGGATGCTTGTTCCCGTGGCAACAGGGCGCAAGACAGGGGCTGTGGGCCAGGAGGGTCAGCAGGCCCCCGCACACCTCTCTCTGCTTCCAGCTCTGGGATTTGCCGGGAAACCGCTGGATTACAGCAGTCAACCCTCCTTGCTGGGTGAAGACTCCCACAGCCCTCCAAGGGAGGCAGAGGGCAGAGGCAACATGTGTGCAGGTGTTTACACAGGAGAGGCTGGGGGCAGAGGAAAGGGAATCATCACGGCCTCGGTTCTGTTTCCTTAGCTGCACGATGTCCGTCACTGCTGAGAAATGTTTAAATGGGGTTTGTCATTTATAGGGGGACAATGGAAATTGTCTGATTGGTGCATTTTATTGGCTGGCTTTGTTGTTATTTTGCCAAATCTGAGTTAGAATTCTCCTCTACCTTTCAAACTGGTGTAGCACTCTGGAGTCCCGGGAAGGGACAGCAAAGGGCTTTCTTTATGTAGTAGTTTCACGAGGGAAGGGAGAGCAGCAGGCCAAGAAAACAATGCTGAAGCCTCTTTTTTTGAAAAGGAGACAGATTTATTATTCTAAGTTGGAAAATAGTGTAGGCTTCTTGTAAAACTTCCAGACTGTACTGCTAGGGGTGAGGAGGTGGTCAGCGATGGCCACAGTTTAAGTCTGGACACAATCCTGCAGATGTTTTTCTGGATATAGATTAACTAATTTTGAAAAACAACTAAAAAATGCTGTTTTATAATCTTTTTTTCACTGACAATGCAGTGAACGATAAATAGATTGAACTGGAACCAGCATGTATTCATAGACTTTTCTAGAAGACCACAATCAAGCACTCTTTTTTAATGCACCCTACGGATTCTTTCTCCCTCATAGCAAGGTGGGGGAGGGGTGGCATTCTCTTTCAGAACACACTGCACATTGCATTCTTGCTTCTCCTTTTTCCCTGAAATCCACTCACTTCAGATAATACCCATAATTACCTTCATGATGGCACAATAGTCCATCACACTGACACATCACGGGGGGGTGGTAAATTGCTTCCCATGTGGGGACCCTCAGATGGCTTCCGGTTTAGTTTGGTGTTTGGAACGACAGGCGATGCTGTGACGATAGTCTCTGTGCATGGAGCTGTTTGCTTGTGCTCAGTTCTTTACTTAAGATGAATTCCCAGAGTAGACATGTCAGCTTACAGGATGTGAATTTCTTGGCCGTTCTTACTCTGCGGTATTAAATTGCTCTCCCAGAAGATGTGACTTTATTTACAAATTGCACAAGTTTTTGCTGCATTTGGCTGACTGAAATGCTTGCACCAGCCTGGGGAAGACCAAATAAGCCGAGTGTGACCCCTCCACCATGCTGAATGGCGTGGGTTCCCTTCCAAGCACATCAACATCTGCATGTGGTCCCCAGAGCCATCCAGCCCTGGTGGGCTCTGCTGCTGGGGCCAGGCCTTGGGGGCAGGCCCTCCACAGTCAGCCCCTGATGACCCTGCGGGCCAGCACACTCTTTCCTCCAGGGCACACCCAGCTCAGTCTGTTCTGGTCTCATGTGGGGTATCTTGATGTTCAGTGGCAAAGAAAAGCGAGTGACAGAAAATGCATCTGTCAACATTATATATGACGCAGAAGCTGGAAGCATCCTAAAAGTCCATCATTGGGGCCGGATTGAAAACATGTGCTGTGCCCCCCATGAGGTCCCTGCAAACAAGTTATCTCCATGAAGAAACTCAGTCAGCTCTGGGAAGCAACCCAGAATGGGTTCCTGATATGCCAGACGACAACAGCAAGGTGAAAATAGAATAAATTTGGTGCAATTCCACCTTCCTGTGAAAGCACAGGTGGCCATCCATGTGTACCCATAAATAGGAACATTCTGGAAGAGAAACACCAAACTGTGAGAAGTTATTTTCAGGGTATGGGGTTTAGGGAAAGAAGCAGATAAAGTGAAGGCTTAGATATTTTTTACTTTATCTACTCCTGTGTTGTCTGGATTTGTTAGAATAGGAGTGTTTTCCTGTGTCATCAGAGACTTTGTGGAGCTCATCTAAGCGTGACGAAAGCCCTCATTGCCTGGTCCACGGGTTTTCCAGGAGTCCCAGGCAACTTCAGGGACCTCACAGCAAGCGGCTCACTGCCTCCTTGACTGATTCTCCCATGACAAATAAGACCACCTGGGTTTGTGGGGTTCAGGGCTGTGGTTTGGGCTTGGGCCTTTGTTTGCTTTTGTTCTGATGAGGGCCCCACCGTGGAGTGCACAGGAAAACACCCAGACCAAATCCAACTAATCTCTGCTTTTTCTCTCTAGGACCAACTGTCCCTGTAAGTATAGTTTTTTGGATAACAACAAGAAGCTGACACCTAGACGTGATGTCCCCACTTATCCCAAGGTAAGGCAAGGCTCCAGTCCTGTACAAGCTCAAGCTCTGAGTACACTGCTCCCCACCCCAGCACCCTGGTCTATTTGCAGAAACAGCCCCAGGGCAGCCCTGGGCCGTGAGAGGTGCAGGATATTCCTAGGAAAGCATTTTTTCTCTTTGACATTTGTCTAGCCTAAGTAATCCCAGACCACGATTAACTTGCAAAAAGATGATAGCTCCTTGCCACTATCTGGGCCTGGTTCCCTTTGCTGACTTGGTAAATGGTTTTTCACTCAAATGTTACTTTTATTTTTAACTAAATATTTTTAAGTACACGTCATTGGCTCTCCTGTCCCTGAGCGACACATAGCTGTTATGGAAAGTCTTGCTCTTGTGTGCAAAAGTTTTCTAATAGAAGTTGTGAGAGAAGCCAGGCCCTTGCTAAAGTAGCAGCATCCTGTTTTTCCAATAACCACAGAAGCAGGGTCTGGCGACAATTGCCATCATCTCACCAATGCCTTCAACTGGTGAGTGGTGAAATCCCAGTGCCCCCGTCTTTACACACCTTGTGCTAGGATTCAGAGGCTTGGCTCCCCTGGGCCGACCTGGGCCGTGCACAGGTCCTGCCACTGCCCACTGTCCCAGGAGCCTCCACTGGCGTCCACTTGTCAGTAATGTTCTCCGCTTGGTTATGAACAACATGCTAGATATTATCTGAAGGGTTCGAATGGAGATTAGAACCTTTTTCCATAGGAAAATTTGACCTACGATTCTCACAGTCCCGCCCCAGGGAAGCGCACACACAGCCTAGATCCAGGATAAAAGGTGTCAGTCCCACATGACAGATCTTTAAAAAGGAAAAAAAAGCACAACTAAAAAGATCCAGGAGAAGACTGTGTGTCACAACACTGTCGTGTCTCAGACTGCAGCCTCCTTATCCTGGCGCCCCAGAGCGGGCCAGGGCGCCAGCCGATTCTCCCTGCACTCAGCTGAGACGGGGGTGGCTCCCAGCAAGAGAAACTCTAAGTGGCTTCTGAGCCATGTTTGAATGTGTGCCAGGTGGCTTGTTCCCCTTGACTTCACTTTATTGTATTTTTACTGTCGGGCTTGTTGAGATCTAATTTACATGCGGTGAAGTCCCTCTCATGGTGCCCAGCCATGTGAGCTTTGACGGGCGTGTGTAGTCAGGGGGCCTCCACCCCTGAAGATACAGGCCATTCCGTTGCCCAGATACTCCCTGCTGCCCCTCGCCCTGCCCTGCCAACCACGGTGGGATCTCTGTCCCTGGTTTGCCCTTCCAGAAGAACGTAGCCTGCTCATCAGAGCAGATAGCTTTGAAAGGAAATAGAACGGCTTGGCACCTGTTAGGGCACCGGCCACATACACCAGGGCTCCTGAGTTTGAACCAGCCCGGGCCAGCTAAACAATAATGACAACTAAAACAAAAAAATAGCCAGGCATTGTGGTGAGCACCTGTAGTCCCAACTACTTGGGAGACTGAGGCAAGAGAATCTCTTAAGCCCAAGAGTTTGAGGTAGCTATAAGCTATGACGCCACCGCACTCTACCGAGGGCGACACAATGAGACTCTGCCCCCCCACAAAGGAAAGGGAACAGGAGAAAGTGTCCACCATGTACATCTGTGGTCACAGCCTTTGTCTCTGCTCAGAGGCCCGGGGCTGGTTAACCCTGACCTGTGTCCTTCCAGTACCTGCTGTCTCCCGAGACCATCGAGGCCCTGCGGAAGCCAACCTTTGATGTCTGGCTTTGGGAGCCCAATGAGGTAAGTGAGGCCATGGGACCAGGATGGGACTATCCCCCCTCCTCCTCCCACTCTGGGCTTTCTCCCTTCTGTTCTTTTTAAAGAAAAATAGCCCAACGCTCCAGGTTTCAGCTCAAGCTGACACTTTATAAGACAGCCTGGGAGTTGGCCCTGGGGGCAGGGGATGCCCCGAAGAGAAGAGCCCGCTGGACCGGGCAGGTAGCCTCTGCCCCAGCTGCTGCCAGTGCAGAGCCCCAGGGGCCACAGCAACTCTGCAGGCCGAGCCCCGTGCCTAAAGCAGATGTCTCCAGGAGAAGAAGCTTCACCCAGAGCTATCAGCAAAGGCAGGTCCTGGGTAGTGGGGTCACACCAGACCAATAGGATCGTGTGCCCCCTCTGCAGCAAGATATTTTTTTTTAAATGTCCCATCTGCTGAGAAACACAAACATGGAGATTTTTTGGTTCAGTTTCCTTAGCTAATAACATCAGGCCCCTCTCTTTCTTCATTCCAAGAAAAGAAAAAATTCCCTCCTCACTGACATCAGGCCAAGCTAGTTTCAACCTGCCCCAACTCCAAGGACACTTTCCAGCCTTCCAGAAACTCTGACAGGCAGAGGCCCCAGCGAGCACACCTGCACCCCACTTGGCAGCCGCCGGCCCCAAGGGCAGGCAGTGGGGTCTTGCACCATATGGGTCACACATGGTGGCCAGTGCCTGGGGCACCGGCATCTCCTAAGTGACCCACTTTTGCCGTCACGGTCTCCCAGAACAAAGACAAACTCAGCAGCACTGGCCAGAAAACGAAAAGTGGAGCAGCAGCTGCACCCCGGCGCCCCGCGGCCGTCAGAGCAGCTCTGCGTGGAGCAAACCTGCCCAGAACACTCAGCCACGTGGCCCGGGGGCTCCCCACCCCTGAGAGTTGAGGGCAGTTCAAGGTCACAGGACAGCAGGCCTCCCTGTAATCTTGCAGGAGGGCAGGTTGGACACCGAGGGATAGTTAGGACACGTGGACACTTGCGCCCAGCCAATGATCAAACGCCACTTCTGCAACATTGCCCTGAAAAATTACAGATTTGGGTCCACTGGGAGGTACAGCAAGGCCAGGGGCCACTGATAGCGCAGCATCCGAGTGGAGAACGGTCCATGCTGTTGTTCTGCTGCCATCCTCCAGGGACTCTGTGGGGCTGCCGTGGCTGCAGGTCACCCCAGGAGGTTGAAGGGTCTGCAGTCACAGCCACTATCGGGGGGTGTGGGGCCTGGGCAAGACAGCAGCTGCTCCCTGCCGCTAGACTTGGGCTCTGCCCAGCAGATCTCCAGAGCATCCCAGCGACCAGTGAGGGTTCCTGAGCTGAGAAGTATTCAGCTGCCTGCTGGTGACGAGCCAGAGATTCCCAAAGACAGGAGCCGTGGCCTCTGGGAAACCTGGGGATGCAGGGAACTTGGAGTGAGAATGGCAAAGAGAGACTCAAGGACAGACCTCAGCCAGCGTCTCCATGGCCCAGCCCACCTGGGAAAGCCAGCTGCTGCCCAGGAAGTCCCAGGCCCCTGCCAGCGGGTGGAGCAGCTAGTCACCAGTGCCTGGGCCCATGTCCTTCCCGTCAAAACCCAGACAGGGGCGCCACTTCTCACTGCCGTGTCCCTCTGCCCTGGTGGGGCCTCCTCCCGGGGCCACCTCCAACAGGCACAGAGCTCGAAGGCTGCAGGATGCTCTGGCTGTCGAGGGTCCCCCACGCTCACGGTCACGCCCCTGCCCCCTGCAGCCCAGGACCCACTGCAGTGTCTGCTCACTTGCTTGCCTGCCCGGACTCAGGGATGCAGACACAACAGACGCATTGTCACTCCTGCTCCACACACGCCATGGAAGTGGCGCCAGATGGCTCCGTCTGCTGATCATCTTCACCCTCGACTCTGTTTTCATAGCACATGTGTCAGCTCTGTGGGACTGCCGTGCGTGCGTCTGGGCTGCTGGGGCAGAGAGCAAGGGGTTCCGAGGCTGCAGCCCTTCTGGTCTTATAGCCAGCCTCCAGGACAGTAGGAAGATGGACAGCTCTGGACAGTGAGGTGATCTGGGCAGCATCCTGCAAGCCAGCCACCGGTCTTCCTGCCACCGCGAAGGGGTTCCTTGAAAGCCACCACCTAAACTTGGCACCCTGCACGTTATCTAACCCATATCTGTACTGTCCCTCCGGGAAGTATATGCTCAACACTACAGAATTCTCTGCTTCCTTCAGAACCAGCCCCTGGACGCTGGGATTACAGGAGTAGATTTACAAAAATTTACCTCACTTACAGTGTTTCTAAGCCTCACACATTGCACAATAAGTAAAAGTGGGATTTTGGTAGCACACGCTGCCCTGGCTTGCTCAGGCCACCGTAACAGAAGCAGAGATCTGGGCTTGACAGACATCCATCCTAACGGCTCTTCCAGAGGCCGGAAGTCCAGGCCCGAGGTGCTCCCCCGAGCAGGTCCTCCTGGGGCCTTTGTCTTTGGTTTGCAGACAGCCGCCTTCTCAGAGGGTCCTTGGGTGACGGTTCTGCACATGCCGACTGCTGTCTCCTCCCCTCTCCTAAAGACTCTATTTCCATGGGACTATGGTCCACTTCGCGACTTTATTTGACCTTCGTTCCTCCTTAATGACCCCTTTCTCCAAACACAAGCACAGCTGGGTTGAACTGCAGTGTGCTGATTTTGGGGGGTGCAGTTCAGTCCCTGACACTCACTTCTGGGAGAAGTTCATGCAGTGCCCAGAGACAGCTGGAAGCCCACAGGTCCCCGCAGGGACAGCCTAGAGTCTTCCTAGACAGGAGGCAGGCCTGGGCGTGCAGCCTGGTGGAGGATCCTTCCAGGACTGTCTGCTCTGTCCCCATTTTGTGGACCTTCTGCCTCCCTGGACTCTCCATCCGATGGCAAGCCCCACTTTTGTCTAACTCTCATTTTTAAAATCATTTGATCTTTTCCTCCTGAGCTTAATTAGCTCCGAAGCACTGAGCTGTGTTCAAATAGATCTTTAACAATGACCATAAACCCTCTTTGGGACTGAAAACAAAATCTATTTCAGCTTCAGCAGGGGTGTCTGTAGCAGGCAGTTCACTGAAATAAGGACTGGGAGGGCAGCACCCACCTTCCAAACAGAACTCTACTGAGGGCGACATAGTGAGATTCTGTCTCAAAAAAAAAAAATGGTCTCTGGTCCCAATGGGGCTCTAGAGAGGCATGACTAAGCGTTTTTGGGGGGAGGGGGGGTGTAAATCACCAAAGTTCCTTGAATCCCAGCCTCGGGCAGGTAAAGGACCTTTCTCCCCCCACGTCCAAGGCACCTGGTTCCCAAGTGTGCACCTTCAACTACTGATCTCCTAGGATTGTTCTCCATGTACAGGAATAAACAACATCCCTTTCTGGACTGGTCACTGGCAATGGGGGGGCTCCCCTCACCCCATCACTGTCCCCTCCTGCACAGAGCTCTCATTGACTTCCAACCCAGCTCCTCCACCCCCAGGAGAGCCCCAGACACTCTCAGAAAACCACCCATCTGAATGGTCTCGAAAGGGCCATCGAGAGGCCTCTCAGGCCACACCCCAGTCTGACCCTGCTCCAGGGGACCCTCTGGAAAGGGGCTTACCTACTTCTGTATCCACAGATGCTGAGCTGCCTGGAGCACATGTACCATGACCTGGGCTTGACCAGAGACTTCAACATCAACCCCATCACACTCAAGAGGTGGCTGGTGAGTACAGGCCCCTCACAGCCTTCCTGGGTACGTAGGGTCACCCCATCATAGGGGACGGGTTGTCTGGGCAGCATCCTGATGAGGCCAGCAGAGGTGGCATGAGCATGTGTGGGATGTGAGAGTTGGGGGGGAGGACATGTAGGGGTGTGTGTGCATATGTGAGCGTGTGTGAGATGTGGGGTGTGGGGGAGTGTACGTGAGAGTGTGTGGTGTATACACGAGCGTGTGGGGGGGTGTGCATATGTGAGCATGTGTGAGATGTGGGGTGTGGGGGAGTATATGTGAGAGTGTGGGGTGTGTGTGCACGAGCATGTAGGGGTGTGTATGCACATGTGGGGGGGTGTACACAAGTTTATTTAGCAGCAGATTTTTTTTAGACAGTCTCAGTGTTGCCTGTGTAGAGTGCTGTGGTGTCACAGCTCACAGCCATCTGAAATTCTTGAGCTCAATCAATCCTCCTGCCTCAGCCTCCCAGGTAGCTGGACTATAGTGTCTCTCATAACCCCAGGCTATTTTTTCTATTTTTAGTAGAGACAGTCTTGCTTTGCTCAGGCAGATCTTGAACTCCTGAGCTCAAGGAATCTACCTACCTTGGCCTCCCAAAGTGCTGGGATTACAGGCTCAGGCGTGATCGATCCACTGTGCCCAGCCCAGATTTTTTTTTTTAATAAAACATTGCTGGGAACATGAAAGGCCTATTGAGGTTCGGTGGTACCCAGGAGACCTGAACCCTTCTGTGGTCTCCCTGCCCCAGCATCTCACTTTGTGCCCCCCCTGTGGCTTTTCAAACAACTCCAGGGACATCTCAGTCCCTGATTCAGGGTAAAAATCCCAAAGGGAGCTCCATCCCCACACCCGACCCTGGAGCTGCCGTGCGGCCTGTTGGCCGTTCTCGGGCTCCCTGGGCCACCCCGTCCAGACCTGCGGCAGACACAGGAGCACTGTTGACTGTGGCTTCGAGAGGGTTGGCAGAGAGTATCTGAGACCTTGGCGGCCTCTGGGCAGTCTGGGGAGGGAGGTGTGCGGGCCAACTGGGGCAGCTCCTCCCTGGCCTCTCCCACAGCTCTGTGTGCACGACAACTACAGAAACAACCCTTTCCACAACTTCCGGCACTGCTTCTGCGTGACGCAGATGATGTACAGCATGGTCTGGCTCTGTGGTCTCCAGGTGAGCCCTGCCAGCGGGTCACCCCGACCCCGGGACGGGGCTCCTTCCAGTGGGTGGCCCATCTGTCCCAGTGCTCCTCCTCTCATGGCACCCCACTGGGTGAGGACATACCTGGGATTACATGAGCAAGGGCCCCTGACCCGGTCCCCCGCCCAGAGTGCAGCAGGTCCCCTCCCACCAGGCTGAGGCTCCTTCGTCCCATTCCGACCCCCACCCCACCTGTCCCACGCTTGGAGGGAAGAGGGCAAAAACCTGAACTCATTTTCCAATGCAGGAGAAGTTTTCCCAAATGGATATCTTGATCCTAATGACAGCAGCCATCTGCCATGACTTGGATCACCCGGGATACAACAACACGTACGTGCACAACTTTCTCTTTTCTCTTGTAAAAGGCGCCCTGGCTGTCAGAAGAACCTATCAGCCCAAACCTTGGACAGTTCCAAGATGGTGCTGTTTGCGACAGGCTCTGATCCCCTAGCAGTGGCCTCCTGAGGCCACAGGCTTTGCTGGTGCCTCAGGAGGCCACGGCTCCTTCTGGCTGTTGGACTTGGTCCAGGACCTTTCAGGGCTGCTAAACCCCAGGGGCCACCACACCCCACGTGGGCCTGGTGCCATGCTCAGCAGAGACCTCGCAATGCCAACATCCCCGCCCCTAGGAGGGAGCAAGGCCCTGGAGCTTACTGCTCCCCAACAGCCTCCTGTCTGCCTCTGCCAGGGCTGTGCTGGAAACAAGGTCTGGAGGGGGGGGAAGAAGGGGCCCACTGTGGGGCAGAGGGTCAGGACAACAGGCTGATGGGCCCAGAGCTGCAGGGTGTCACCTGGCTCCTGCCACTGTAGACACAGAGCTCTACCACACGTGACTGACAAAGTCCAGGCCACATGCACTCACGGTGACACATCAGTTCTTTCTGTTGAATGTGGGTGTGTTTGTGGGGAGCCATCAGACATCCCTGAGAGCCTTGCCACTGTCTGGCAGAGTGGACTCCAAGGTGTGGCCATGTACCCTATAGGCCAGCACGGAGGCCTTACGCACAGCTGTGACACAAAAGGGCAGCCTGCCTCTTCTCCCTGGAGCCTGCCTTTGGCACATATTGAAAATGTGACAGTTTTGTAAGAGCCGTGATATCTTGAGGGCACCGTCCTGGAGAACTCTGGGTTCCTCAGTGGGGCCTATCTGGCAGGACGACACCACGTTGGGGGGATCTGGTTACAGCCGAGGCAGCAGCAGTTAGTTCCTGACACAGCAGGCCACAGGCTTTGCTGGTGCCTAAGCCCACCTGCTCCCCCACACTCAGGTACCAGATCAACGCCCGCACGGAGCTGGCGGTCCGCTACAATGACATCTCACCGCTGGAGAACCACCACTGTGCCGTGGCCTTCCAGATCCTCGCCCAGCCGGAGTGCAACATATTCTCCAGCGTGTCACCAGACAGCTTCCGGCAGATCAGACAGGTGTGCGGCTGAGGGCCTCTGACAGGGGCGGGGAGGACTTTCGGGTGGGGGACAAAGCAGAACTCTTTCCCCAGTGGCTGGAGGGTCCCCCAGGCTCCTGGTCACAGCAGTGCCCACCAGGGGCCTTGGGGAACCCACCCTCACACCCCCACCTCCTGCAGGGCCCAGACTAGAGGGCCAAGAAGAGAGCACACATGGCAGTCCCCTGACCCACACTCCCCAGCCACTGTTTAAGTCAGCCTTCACCGGTGCCCTTCGAGATAAGTCCTTTGTCCATTTTTCAGCCCAGGAAACTAAGGCTCAGAGAGGTTAGGTGAGTCACCTGTCTGGACAGACACTTCTGCTGTATCCAACCCGGTAGAGCTGACCATTGCCCCGTAACCTGTCACCTGCCACCCTCAGTCCTGGCAGCCCTGCTGCCATCCCAGATAAAGCCCTTTCCAATCCATAGGGCATGATGGGAGGAGGCTGAGAGGCACCTGCACAAGAGAAAGACTGTCCAACCCCCCAGCATGACACCCCCTTCCACGTGGGACATCCCTTTGAACCTTACCTCCATGCACCCCTCCAGCATTTTCAGGGGGCAGGGAGATGTGAGAACGGCTTGGAGAGGGGCACGTGGGGGGTGAATCGTAGCAACCACCTCCCGCGAGTGCACCCTTATTTGGAAAGGGGTCTCTTTCCAGCTGTACTTTAGATCTGCAGGTAAGATTGGCCTGGATTGTCCAGGTAGGCACTAAGTTCAACAACAAGTGTCCTTATTGGGAACAGAGAAGACACAGGCATGGGGCAAAGCCCACAGGATAATAGGCAGAAATTAGAGCCCTGAGTCCACAAGCCAAAGAACTCCTGTGGCCACGAGGAGCTGGAAGAAATAAAAGCGCCAATCCTCCTCTGCAGCTTTCTGAGATACCTTGGTCTGGACTTGTGGTCCCAGAGCCATGAGGGAAGGAATTCCTGTTGTTTTAAATTAGTTGGTGGTGCTTTGTGTGGCCCCAGGAAGCCCAGACAGGGAGCTGTCTTCTGCCTCTCCTCGGATGCAGACCGCACCTGTGCTGCGTCCAAATGACCTTCAAGATGCAACTAATAAAGACTCTAGAACCCAGCACTGGGCGAATACTCCTCTCCTGCCGGAGGGTTGATGAACAGCCTCATCAACCATCATCTCCCGAGATGTCTACATTTCCGGGAGGTTCGCAGCTGAATGCGGTGCCCACCGCAGTCGTTATCGGATCAGATTCCTGGTGCAATTGTCTTGTCTCTGCCTGCTGGCTCCCTGGCCTCTCTTCCATGGTTACACTGTGTGTTGTTAGAGGCTCCTCTGCAGTGGCTGAAGGGGCAAACGTGAAGAGACAATGCCACGTTGCTGCTGCCACCTGGTGGCTGCCCAGGGAGCCCTCCACTGGGAGGACCTGCGGAGCCCCTCCATGTGTCAGAGCAGCATCCCAGAAACAAGGGGGTGCCCGACCCACAGAGCAGCCACCATGAGGACACACAAGGGTTGTCCTGCTTCAAGTGCTTCAAGGGTTGTCCTGCTTCAAGTGCTTTCCTGGCTTTGAAATAAGACTTTCTTCTGGGGGTAAAATCAGTTGTCTCAATTTAAAAAATATATGTTATTGAAGATTTGAGGGATAACCAAATAAATTCTTCACTAATAACATGACACTTAAATATTAACAGAAAAATTGCATAATTCAAAATGCAAGTGATGCCCCTCCTTCAAAACATACATTTTGTTTTACCTATATTGATTTAGGTTTTGTCTTTGATGCTTGTGCCTTTATTTTCTTAGAAAAGTGGAACACCATACCTGACACAGAGATGTGCTCTGTAAATGTTTATAGGATGGATGGATGATGGGTGGGTAGATGGATAGATGGGTGGATGAGGGGGTGGATGGATGGGTGGACGTGTGGATGGGTGGATGGATGGATGGATTGATGTGTGGATGGATAGATAGACGAATGGACTGATGTGTGGACAAGCAGATGCATGAATGTATGGGTGAGTGGAAGGATGGATAGCTGCATGTGTGAACAAGTATATGGACAGGAGAGGGATACATACAGACTGTGTTTGAGGACTAAATGAAATAATGTGTCCAAAGGGCTCACCATACCGTTTGTACCTGTGGACTAATAGTTGACATGCCCTGTGTTAATACCTTGTTCTCTCCCTCCTCAGGGAATGATCACATTAATCTTGGCCACTGACATGGCAAGGCATGCAGAAATTATGGATTCTTTCAAAGAAAAAATGGAGAATTTTGACTACAGCAACGAGGAGCACATGACCCTGGTATGTGGGCTGTCCTGCCTCTGATGGGGCTGGCTGACAGGGGTCGCACCATCCAGCTCAGAATGGAAATCACAGATTATCAGCCTTGCCCTGGAAGGAGGAGGTGTCTGTGGATGTGGTCCGGGCCCCTCCTCCCAGGGGACCTCTCCTTCCAGGCCCGGAGGCAGCACGTCACCTTCTCTGTCTCTCTGACGGGGGAAGATATGTGGGTGAAGGTGATGGATATGGCACTGGCTGTCCCGTGAAAGCCCAGCCCTGCACAGCACACTCAGAACCACTTCTGGGAGGGTCCCCTCCAGCCAGGGCAGGGCCTGTCGCAGGTGCAGGCTGAGCCTGAACACACCCAGTATACTCCATACAAAGAGAAGCACACGCTCCCCTCCCCACCTGCACAGAGAAGGGGGGTGTGTGGGGTCTGCTCAGTGTTGGGGGCCTGCTGGCCTTCCCACTCTTGTAGAATCAAGAGTATCACTTTCCACTGCCAGAGAGGTTGATTAGCAGGGACAGTCCTCGTAGACCAGGCTGAAATTGCTGGCAAGCAAGTCCCTCCTCCTGAAAATCCTGCAGAGTGTGGGAGGTGGCGCCTCATCCTCTGAGGTGTGAGGGACCACAAGAAACAAAAGCAGGGGAGGGCCCAGAGATGGGCATGCTGCCCCCCCCCAGAGGCCTCCATCCTCCCTCTGGTGTGTGACCCCGCCTGACCCCACAGACCCATCCCAGGCCAGGGTCAGATGTGGGCAGTGTGGACTCAGCTCATGGCACTGAGGGAGCTCAGATGCAGGCACATGCCTATTTTTGGACATGTAGGGGTCCAGGAGGGGAAGTCCTGAGTGAAAGGCAGCTTCTAAGTGGGGAGCATGGCCAGTGAGGCCTGGGGCCCCAAAGACTGCGATGCCCTGGTGTGCACCAGGTCTGTGGGGACAGCTCCCCCGGGCCCACCAGGGAAAGGCTGTCCCTGAGACTGGTTGGAAGTCCCCCCACTCAGAGAAGACAAAGAAAGACCTGACCACTTCCCAGGAATCAATGAGGGAGGCCGTGAGCAGAGGGATAATGGGCAGTGGGTCCCGGTGATCTTGGTCGGTGTGAACCTATTGTGTGTTGGGCAGACACTGAGCCAAACTGAGCTGCCCTTCACCAAGTCACATTCCCCAAACAAAACAGGCAGACTTGGAGCCCAGGGCTCAGAGCCACGTGCCGCACAGACACTGATCTGGAACGGGGTCCTTCCAGGCGACGGTGGTTGGGGCCTGTGCAAGGCAAGGCCGTGGGGCCTGAACCCGCCACAACTGCCCTGAAGGCAGGTCCTGGCTAGTTCCTGGGGAAACACTTGGGCTGAATACTTCAGCCTCACCTGTCTGCTGCTGAGGTGCCCTGGACTGGCCAATTCTCGGGGCTCGGAGGGAGACTGAGCTCCTCCGGTCTGCTCAAAAGGCCGGAAACGCACCCATCTGGGGAAGAGCTCCAGACAGGGTGTGCCGGGCACTCAGCTGGGCTATGGGTGCATTGCCAGGGCCAGGGTGACAGGAGGCTGGAAGGAGGGGGTCCCAGCAGGACCTTGATGGTGAACTGCACTGAAGGGGGGAAGCCCTCCTCACTCAGCCCGACCGTCGTCCCCCACCTCCTCCTGCCGGCAATGGAAGGTCCACACTCCACCAGCAGCAGCTTCTGCTGTGTCTTCCTGTCCCTTAATTCCAAAGTCTCTTTTTTCAGCTGAAGATGATTTTGATAAAGTGCTGCGATATCTCTAACGAGGTCCGTCCCATGGAAGTCGCAGAGCCTTGGGTGGACTGCTTATTGGAAGAATATTTTATGCAGGTAAGAGCCAGCAAAGCCATCAGACCCGTGGTCAGACCTGCGACTGTACTCATTTGCCCCACGCACCAGGGCCCGTGTCTGGGGCAGCAGGCAGGGTGGACAGGCGTGTTCTCTGGGCAGCCGGCAGCCAACAGCCTCCCCATCCTCCAGGAGGCCTTCACGGCAGGCGCACATCAGAAATGAAATGGGTCATGATGTGAAGCCAGAAAGGCAGTGAAAACCCAGAAAAACTAATGCTGTATGTGCCACCTGTCACCACTGATTGAGCCACTATTAGGGATAGACTCGAACAAACTGCCTAAAAGTCAAGAAGCAAGGGCTGTGGAGGTGGGAGGGAGCCTGCGGTGGCCGAGATGCACAGCGTGGCTCACAAGGGTGACTGGGGGAAGGAGCAGGGACGTGACTGCTGAGCCAGCTCAAAGCAGAGTGTTGCAGAGGACAGTGAGTGCGACCCAGGACAGCTCCGTCAGCCCCAGGGAACTGGGCAGGGGTCTGCTGCTGAGCTAACCACTCCCTGTCCCTAAACCCGGTCCTGCTCGGTGGCTGCTGTTCAGCACTTGAGATTCGGCCGACTCCCCGTTCTTGCTGACGTGGCTTTGCAGAGCGCTTGGGTGGGACGTTGGTGAATTGGCCCAGTTTGTTCTTCCTCTAAGAAGAGTGAGACCCACTGCTCTCCAGACCCCGAGGGCACTTCCACCCCTAACGCCGCTGTCTGCTGCATCCCCCAGAGTGACCGTGAGAAGTCTGAAGGCCTCCCTGTGGCCCCATTCATGGACCGGGACAAAGTGACCAAAGCTACGGCCCAAATTGGGTTCATCAAGTTTGTCCTGATCCCGATGTTTGAAACAGTGACCAAGGTGAGTAACTGTCACCACACACCAAGGCATGCCACTGACACATGCATGTGCTCAGACACGGATGCACACAGACACACAGACACACACAGCACACACACAGCACACATAGACACACAAACACACAGACACACAGCACACATGGCACACACCGACACACGGGCACACACGGCACACATGGACGCACAACCACACACACAGACAGACACGTGGACACACACAGAGACACACATGGACATACACGGCACACACAGACACAGGGAAACACACAGACACACACGGCCATGGACACACCTGGACACGCAGACACACAGACACGTGGACACACAGAGACACACAGGCCCTGAGGAGCCTCCGCACGATCACCACCCTCAGGCCGTCTCCCTGGTCAGGTGCATCCTGCAGCCCGGCCCTCAGCCTGTCCTGCCCTTGTGGGATTGGTGCCCTCAGGCTGTGAAACCCAGAGCCCAGGCCCTGCCTTCACCCTACCCTGGCCAGTGGTCCTGCTCCACCCATGGCACAGTCCTGTCCACCTCCCTCCCAGGGCTCCAGGGCTGCCTGTGGCCTCTTGCTAAGGCCCCCACCTCAGCGCCCCCACCAGCATGTCCAAAACTCACACTCTTGCCACCAGATTCATCCCACTCGGTACAATAGGGACCAAGGCCATGGTGTGTGTGCCGTGCATGTCCATGTCTGTGTGTCCTCCTTCCCCTCTCACTGCTCCTGGGTGCTGCGGCCCCTTCTGCAGGGGCTCAGAGCTGCCACTCTGTCCCTTCTCAAGACCTCTGCCAACTGCTCTTCCCCACAGCTTTATAAGAACCTCTGAACCTATCCCTGGCCCTGGTCTCATGGGCCTAGGGGCCAGGAGGCAGGGAAGGAGAGTGAGTTTTCAGCAGGTCCATGCCAGGGGCAGCAAGGGCTAGACACAGAGCACCAGCCTGGAGTGGGGGGAGCAGCCAGCACGGGGCTCCCCGGGATGCAGGATTGACCCAGCCTCCTCCCAGGAGGCCACTTGGATTTCCCCAGGGGCCCCAACCCAAGAGCTCACCACAAGTGCCACGGGGTGGGCAGTACCTGTCTGAGCAGCCAGCTGTCTCCGCAGCTCTTCCCCGTGGTGGAGGAAACCATGCTGCAGCCACTCTGGGAGTCGCGGGATCGCTACGAGGAGCTGCAGCGGACGGATGACGCTTTGAAAGAGGTGAGCCGGAGGCCCCGGAAACCGTCTTCCTCATGGCAAGCAGGCAGAGCAGGTCTGCTCAGGCCACTCCCCTGATGCCAGACCCTGGATGTGCCCAGCTAGGCATTGCTGCTGGTGGCCCCATGGCCAGGAGCACTTCTGCTCCCCTGTAAGTCGGGCTTAGTGACAGTAGAGAATCTATCTCTGTACACTCCCAGGACCACAGTGCATCTGCCAAGAGCAGTGTATCCATGCCCCGTACCCCTCCAGGGGGTCTCTCGATGTGTGGTTATCGAGACTCACAGCTGTCACCTATGTCGTGTTATCCAGACACGCCCAGTGCATCTTCAGCCTTTAGGACATCTCAGGTCCCTCTGAGCAGAGCACCCCTTGCAGGGCTCACCCCTCCTCCTGACCCCAGGGCTGACGTGCTCAGAGGAGGACATGGGATGGAAAGGGACACTGCCCTCGGCACAGGGACATCCCAGCTCCCAGGCAGGTACAACACCACATAAGGCAGTTGGTACTTCTCAGGGGCCAGGGAGCCCGGAGCTGGCTTCAGGCTGCCCTTGGATGGACACTGCCTTCAAGAGAGGCCCAGGCACGCAGGCTCAGAGCCAGTGTAGCTTCCACAGACCCTGCCTGATGTCCAGCTGCCATGGTAGGCCCCTCCACCCTGCTGCCCACCCCTCTCCAAGGGCTGATGCAGCTAGAACAGTCTCCCCAGCCACCCAGGCTTGGTCCCACTCTGGCTTCCCTGTACCCCGGCCCTCTTCAAGGCCTCCTTAAGTCAGGGCTTCCTGGCTGTAACTCCCATGTGGGACTGTGGGTGACAGGGAAGGTGGGGAAGAGCCGTCCCTACAGAGCCCGTGCAGGTGAGTCTTGGCACGTGGGGCTGTAGGCAGCAGCATCTCAGCCACAGAAAAAGAGAAGCATCCCCCTCACTCGCCTGCCTCCTGGGGCCTGACTGGGCCTTCTCTGCACTCTGTCCTAGCTACAGAAAAAGACTGACAGCTTGACGTCCAGAGGTACCGAAAAATCCAGAGAGAAAGGCAGAGATATGAATAAAGGTGAAGGTAATGCCATCGTGAAGTGACGTCTCAGCACACACAGCAGTCAGGGTGCACTGGGGAATCTCCGATCTGTAGGAGGAAGGAGGGAACGGAGGAAGGAGGGGAGAAAATACGAATTCTGCAGCATTTTTAATAAGTGAAACTTTTATTCCTTGCATCTAATAATCAGAATTAGGCTCTGAAACAACACCACACTTTAGTTAATAGAAAAACATCAATAATCAGCATGTGTGCTTTTAAAAAGGGCATTTGAAGTTCTTAAGCTTTTCAAAAATAAAGCCGTTCCACCACTTTAGGCATTTTCTCCTGTGCCCACTGATACTGACCAGTCACTTTGTTGACATGCAACACAGAGGCTGCCCACTGGGCCACCTTGCTTCCGGCCCGCACCATCGACAAGTCCAGCTGGTAACCTGAGAGCCTCCCAGCTCATCCCTCATTCAAGGCACAGGGCCAGAGCAGCTGGGCTGGGTTTTGTAGGAGGAGCGGTGACAGGCTTTGGTGTAGATGTGCCTTGTTTTGAGACCAAGCTTTGCTAATTACAAGCCAAGTGACATGCACAAGCATCTCGGGTTCTCTGTATCCCGAGCCCCAAGCTCTAAGGCAGAGGCAGTGACACCCTTCCTGTCACGGTGTTCACAGCTCAACAAGCCGCGTGCTGCTCCATACGAAGGGCTCAGGAAATGCTGGCGTTTAATTCTTAAGCTGGATTATATTATGGCTCAGAAGAGGGATTGACGTGGTTTTATTTTTCCTAAATGTGTTTAGTAACGTGTCTGCTGGCCTCATTCGCTTGGAGTGGTCCACGGGCAATCCTGTGACTTGTGTTGTTTTTTTTCTTTAGGGAAGCATGAGACAAAGTTTAGAGAGTAAGAGCAAGATACATTTGCCGTGTAGATAGCAAACGGTCCCCATTGCCAGGGCAGGTGACATTTGTGAGACCTCCTGCAATCCCAACAGAAACAAACCTGTAGTCATTGTCCCTCCTGAAGCAGACTGCACCTGAAGAGAGCCAGAGACCGTGGCTGCCATCAGGACCAGGCCTCCGGGGACTAGGCCGTCGGGGACCAGGCCATTGGGGACCAGGCCGTCGGGGATCAGGCCGTCGGGGACCAGGCCATCGGGGACCAGACCGTCAGAGCTTCAAGACGTTCTCCCTGCGGGGAAATGCTGCTCTAGGCTCCTGACACCAAAACCACGTTTTCTAAGAACTGTTTTGTTCACTGAAGATCAAAAAAAAAAAAAAAAAAAAAAAAAAAGGAATTCACGATACTGTACAGAATTTTTATTTTTAAAGTGTCTTTTAAATAATATATTCTTATACAGAAATGGGTACGTACTTTTTCTTGGGTAGAGTCGTGTGTCCCAGGCCGCTTCTGGTAAGTCTCCTGTGGAGGCGAATGACGCTGCGTTTCCCACAGGTGTGTCTAAGCACAGCCAGCCGTGTGACATGATGCAGATATCCGTGTAAATGCAGCATGAAATGGCAGGACGGTGTTCTGAGCACAGGACGTGCGCGTGTCCTGCGTTTCTGAACAGAGGGAGATGTCGTGGTGTGAGTGTCAGACCAAGGGCACACTTGGGGCAGTCTCTCGGGGAGGAGAGATGCCCTTAGGTTGGGGACAGTCTGGGTGGCACTGAGCCCACAGGGAGGCCTCACCCTCTGCTCGTTCAGGGTACAGCTCTTGTCCTGGCCCGAGGTGGTGGCACACTCCTGAGTTCTCCCTCACACTGCCCAAAGGGAAGTGGACTGCCAGGGAAGTGACTGGGATGCATCTTCACTGGGCTGTGGCACCTTCTCTGCTCCCCTCTGGAGACAAATTAGCCTCCTCAAGAGGCTCCACCCTAAATAACTGACCCTTGAAGCCACTTGCACGGATGGGCTCTGCTTTATGGACTTTTCATTGGTGTATGGGTTCCATTTCCTCGGAGCATTGTTCCCTTATGGTGAATTCCAGAATATTCCCTCCCACCTTCAAATAAGTCATTTTGGGGCCTGTAAAATTTCTCATATCTTCTTGAATCCTGATCGGCATAGATAGGGACTTGGAATTCTATACCTCTTCTTGTTTTTCATATCAATCCTGCTAAAGCCAATATATATATATGTGAATGACCGGTGAAAATACAGCCAAAATGAAGGTGGGCATGGTGGGCACAGTGGCTCACAGCTGTAATCCTAGCACTCCGGGAGGCTGAGGCAGGTGGATCACCTGAACTCAGGTGTCCGAGACCAGCCTGCACAGGAGCAAAAGCCCGTGTCTACTACAAACAGAAATACTAAGGCAGGAACATCGCTTGAGCCCAAGAGCTTGAGGTTGCTGTGAGCTCTAATGCCATGGCACTATAGTCAGGGCACCCGAGTAGGACTCAGTCTCAAAAAAAGGGGTGTGTGGACACTGATGCCCGCAGCCTCCATGAGGTCCTATGTAAAGGTTTATCATCTGCCCCCTTCATCGGTGAGAGAGTTCTCTGAGGTGCTCACGTACCGTGAGGCCAACATCACCAGCCTGACCCTTAGGAAGCACCATCGAATGGCAAGGTTTAGGCCTACACCATGTCCTGGAACAACCCAACCCACAACTAACAAGTGTGTCAGGAGAGGATGAGGTCTGGGCAGCATCCTGGTTGGACCCTGACTTTGGTGTAGCCCTGGCTTCCGTCAATGGGGTCCCTCAGAAACTGGGACCAGCTCCCCACGAGAGGCCTCCTGAGGCTTCTGCTTTGAAAATGCCTCTCTTGGCTTGGCGCCTGTGGCTCAAGCGGCTAAGGCGCCAGCCACATACACCTAAGGTGGCGGATTCGAATCCAGCCCAGGCCCGCCAAACAACAATGACGGCTGCAACCAAAAAATAGCCAGGTGTTGTGGTGGGCGCCTATGGTCCCAGCTACTTGGGAGGCGGAGGCAGGAGACTCGCTTGAGCCCAGGAGTTGGAGGTTGCTGTGAGCTGTGAAGCCACAGCACTCTACCCAGGGGCATAACTTGAGGCTCTGTCTCGAAAAAAAAAAAAGAAAATGCCTCTCTCTGTGCTGCAAGAGGCCAAGCCAGGCTGATGAGGCCCAGCCAGAGTCACCCTCACAGGTGCAGGTCCCTCCCTTCAGGCTGCAGAGAAATCCCACCAGCCACCCTCCCATTGCACAGAGCAGCCGCCAGGACCCCATGGTCTGAGGCCTTGTCCACCCTGGTCAGCCTGAATGCTCAGAGCTGCCCCCCAAACACCCACACGTATCAGCTGAATTGGTGGCTGGATATAGCCCCTCAGGTGCAGTGAGCCAGGCCTGCCCGTGCCCCTAAGTAGCCCCCTCGTGCTACAGTACCCAGCCCCAGGGGTGGACAAGCAAAAGGAGGGGGCCTACAAATGGAGAGCCCCCCAGAAAACAGAGCCCTGCCAGCACAGCCCACCGACCAAGGTGCCCCTGGGTGGCCTGGCAGCACCATTAGGACAAGGCACCTCTGAGGGAACACTCCTTCCTCCCAACAGTCGGTTTCCAGTGCACATAAAGGACAAGAACGTCCAGAGCCCAGGCACACGTCTGGTGCCAGGCAGCCATGATGCCCCGTGCTTTCCAAAAGGAGGCTGGAGATGCTGGGACTGGGGATGCCACCCAGACACTGCACGTCAGAGCAGGACGTCTCTCCAAGATCATGAAAATCAAGAAAGAGTGTGGCCTGTGCTGGACCCAGCACCGTCCTGCCAGCCACACCTTCATCACCGTGTTCATCCAAATCAGGTTCCCCCCCCCAAGAACTTTACTAGCAATTCAAGTGTGTCAGGACTGTGTGGGGCAGGTCCCAACAAGTCTGCCGTCTAATCACATCACCTCAGCTGAAGCTGATGAGGGGCCAATAGGAGGGGCAGCTCCCAGTGCCCCGACCCTGCCTGTCAAAGGCCACGGCCTCCTGGGATTCCAGCTCTGACCCTCCATGTGAGGAGAAAAGTGAGGAGAAGTCTCTACCACTGGCACCTGAGTGGTGTCCTCTGGCCAAAGACCCCACCCACCTCATACTTTCTGCGGCGTCCTTCATTGGTAACAGCTGAAACTGATGTGGCCACTTTGCTTTCTGGCTTTTACAGCTAAGTGGCAAGGGGGACCAGGAAGCAGGACTCATACCAGGTGAGGGTTGGGTGGACACCAGACATGTGAAATACTTAGCTCCAGACAAACACCCACGGGGAGACTTCTGGCTCCCAGGTGGCTCTGGCATGCATGCTCTCCTCTCGTGTCAAGGTGGAGCCTGGGGCTGAGCTTCCCCCCCACCAGGAGAGGGCTGACTGGGCAGGTGACTGGAAAAGTTGCACTTTGTCTCACTGCTCCTTCAATGTCCAATGGGGAGATTACAAATCTAAGTCAAAAGATTTTCTTTCTAAGACAGCATTTCACTGTGTCACCAAGCTGGGCTCAAGAGGAACTCTCAGCTCTGCCTCCTGAGTGGCAAGGACCACAGGTGTGTGCCACCAGGCCTGGCCTGAGAGATTTGAACTCTAAGGGGCAGTTAAATTTGTCGCTCCGGCTCTCAGTGGGGGGCGTCCTCCATCAGTAGTCAGGAGGGGCCGGGGAGGGTGTGTGTGGGGACTCAGCATCCCCTCTGTCCTCAGGTGCTCTTCCCGCCCTCCTGCAGTGGGAGTGCAGGGGGTGTGCGGACTCGCCTTTGCTTTGGCAGAATTCTCAGAAATGTGGCCTGGGGCAGGAGCCAGGTGTGTAGAGCACGAGTGCCCTCATTATGAGCTGACTTGTGTCCCCTAAAACATCTATATGTCAAAGTCCTAGCCCCCAGGACCTCCTGGGACTGTGTTTAGAGACAGAGTCTTTGAGTTAAAACAAGGTCACTAGAATGGGCCCTGATCTGGTCTGACTGGCACTCTAATAAGAAGAGGGGACAGAAACCTCCAGAGGGACAAGCCTGTGAAGCCCCAGGGGCAGACGCTGTCTATACACCAAGGACTGGCCTCAGAAAATGTTGCCCCTCTGCCCCTTGCCCACGGACTTCCAACCTCCAGAGTATGAGAGAGTGTGTGTCTGCAGCTTCAGCCGTCCTATCAGTGCACTTGTGACATCAGCCCCACAGGCTTGCGTCCCTCACAACCACCTCCCCAGGCAGGGACATGAGGTCCAGCACACAGGGGATGCTCAGGACAGATTGAACTTGGTCTGGCACCAGGACAAAGCTGCCCTCCTGGCTCTAGGGAAGATGGGCCTCTCTGTCCCACTGTGCCCCCTCCCCACTTCCCAAACCCAGAGGCTGCCTGGGAAGCCTGGTTCTCTCTAGCTCTGAAGACCCCTGAGAGCTGAGAGAGGTGCCCTGGGGAAATGTCCAGAACCTTCATCTCCTCAGACAAGGCTGGGCCTTGGTTTCATTCTTTAGGAAACATTAGCAACAGGTGGACACAGGGAAGACGAGGCTCCGTCTGAAACACCTGTCATCGAGCCCACCAAGGACCTGCTGACACAGCCCAGGCAAGCCTGAGGGCCAGTCAACAAGCCCAAATCCAAACCCCCGACCCCCCACCTCTTGGTTGCCAAGGTCAAGTTAGGATTCAGGCTGAATCACACCTGGACTAGGGGAGAGGGGTTTGAGGGAATTTCTTATCATTTTTTCTTGGAGTTTCCAAATTTCCTACAATGAATGGCTTACTTTTCATGAATAAAATAAGCAAATGATATTTACTGTAAAGATGGGGTTTGGAAATGATGACATTCAGCCCACAGGGAGAAGCCCTGAGATGTGAAAACAAAGTCAGCAACCGTCGCCCGGGGCTACTATGTCAAAGCCCCAGAGACTGGGGGTTTATAAACAACAAAACTTGTTTCTTATGGTTCTGGAGGCTGGAAGGCCAAGGTCAAGGTGCCGGCAGACTCAATGTCCAGTGGGACTCTTTTGCTGGTTTGTGGATGGGACCTTCTTGCTGTGTCCTCTCCCAGTGGAAGGGGGCAGGGACCTTTCTTAAAAGGACACTGACCCCATTGATGAGGCCCCCACCCCATGATCTAGTCACCTCCCAAAGGCCCCACCCCCAGGGGCAGAAGGGGACCGTCACTGTCAGGGTGAGGATTTCAACATAGGACAACATAGGAACTTCGGGGGACAGAAACATCCCGACCGCAGCTGCTAAAGCTAGTGAAGAGGCTGGAAGGACCCTCCCCAGAACCCTCAGAGGGAGTGTGGTCCTGCTCCTACCTTGATTTCAGACCTCCATCCTCCAGAACAGGAAGGGAATAAACTTCTGTCACTTTAAGCCACCGGACTGTGGTCTTTGTGGCGGCTGGAGGAAGCACGGAGAACTCACTGAATGAACAGCCCTGATTCAGAGGTGCAAGCACCGCTCCAGGAGATGCACACACGTGGCCCTGGCACTCTCACAACCAGCCTCCAGGAGCACAATTGTCATGGGCAACCCTCAGCACCCCCATTCTATAGGCCGGAACACTGAGGCATGGTGGGAGTGGACTCCCACGTCTCAGAGCAGAGGGGTGACAAGGAGCTGTCCAGACTCTTTCTGGATATCCTTCCTGGGAGACTTGGTCGTGGAGCAGGTGCAGCCATGGGGACAGGGAGATGGGCTGGGTGGGGCTGCAGCATGTCGGCTTTGAGGCCTGGCAAGGGTCTGCCCAGCAGACAGGAGTGGGCTGCTTCCCCAAACCCCAGGGGCCATGAGCAGCCAGGGGTGGTGGGGGGCATCCCAGCAGTGCAGACCCAGCATCTCTACATGCAGGTGGTGGGTGAACATGTGTGATGGTTTACACACCAGCTCGGCTGGGCCACGGTACCCAGATGTGATTCTGGGTATTTCTATGAGGGCGTTCTGGGAGGATGAGATTCACATTTAAGTAGGCAGACTTTAAGGAAAGCATGTGCCTTCCCTGATGTGGTGGACCTCATCCAACCAGGTGACGTGGATGGGACACACACGGACCTCCCTCAAGCAAGAAGGACCCGCCAGCATGTGGCCTTCAGAAGAGGCTGGAGCTTTTCCCCCGTTCCCAGCCCGGGCCTCACCCATCAGATTTCTGACTTGCCAGGCTCCACAGACATATTCCTTAAAATCTCTCTTTCTGTGTTGGAGCACCCATGTGTGGTGTGTATGTGAGCGCACGCACACACACAGCTGTTGGGCTGTTTCTCTGGAGAAGCCTGGTGAATGCAGCGCAGGCCCCAGAGATGTGACAGGGCAAGGAGGGAGGGAGCCAGGGACTGTGCAGGTACCAAGCCACCCTCACCCTCTCAGAGGCCATTGCTAAAATGCCTCCCTGCACCAGGAGAAGGGAACAAGGAGGACGTGGGAGAAGAGCTGTCTGCCAGCTGGGTCTGGGGCAGCCAGAAGGGTCCTGTGAGGCTGGAGGGTACTCCTCACCTAGGGAGCAAGGGAGAAAGGGGCAGAGAGAGCTGTTGGGGCTCCGCTAGACACCTCTTCCTCCAGGAAGCATCCCCTGCACCTCTGGGTCAGCTCACTGCCCTCAGGTATCCCGGTGCACACGGCTCTCCCGGGCCAGGGCTGCCATGAAAAACCTCTGCAAGACCATCAGTTTTCTGGTCAAAGGTAAGGCCCTTGCCAGGGGGTCTGTTTGTGGCTGTGTTCTGGGGTCAGGACCAGACCTGGCATCCAACCAGGGGCCAAATGACCAGAGGCCCCAGGGTGCTCCCCAGCCCTTGGGCTGACTCAGAGAGGATCCTCCTCTCTCTCTCCCCTCCTCATTTCCCTCCACACCTCCCTCCCCTCCCCTCTCCTCCTCCCCCTCCAAGCCATACTGTCCTGTTTAACTACCGCAGGCTGAGCAGACAAAGACAACCACCTACTTCTGAGGGGATCCCGGATTAGAGACAGTTTGCCAAAAAAGAACTGCACGGTGGGTACAGACTTGAAAACAGATGTGACAGGTAAAGACCCCTCATATCGCTGCATCCTGGCCGTGCACTGGCGCTGGTCCTCGGAGCTTCATGTTTACTAACCGTTACGGCCACGCGGGCCACGAGGCAGGTAACGCTTATTCTCTCCATTTTACGAGTGAGGAAGCTGAGGCACACACTGCCTGGCTTACACAGCTCCCGGGGTGCGGTCGGGATCCAATCCCCGGCCTTCAGGGTCCAAAGCCTGTGCCTCACCATGATGCTAAACTAGAAAAACCAAGTCTCCTAATGTGAGCGGGATGAAGTGACAGAGAGAAAGAGAGTCAATTACAACAGAAGATCCAGCCTAAGGAAAATTACTGCAAAGGACATTCAAATTCAGCTCTGAGTTTCCTGGCAGCCAAGGTGAAAAAGAAAAGAAAAACCTGATGAAGTCCCAGTTTTCTCATACAGAGAAGCTGAAATAATTTAGGGGACCTGGAAAAATAGACTCGGACCCCCACTTAGGTTAATTATTGGTAATTTATTTTACCTGCTGCAGGGGCTGCTGCTCCGAGAGACAGTCAGCAGCCCAGGTGTGAGGGTGAGCTGCCTTTTATA
>CAUYQV010163414.1:0-63413 GCA_963574575.1 Galagoides demidoff | reverse complement strand
CGGACTATGTCAATTCATTCCTCTAAATGAATTGTAAATAGATTGTTCTCCAACTTTAAGACTTCACACTGCTTTTCCTGTTGGGTTTTAGACTTACTGAAGATCAGTTCTTTCTTTCTTCTTGCTTATGTTTTCTTTTTTTTTTTTTTTTTTTTTTGAGATGGAGCCTCAAGCTATCCACCTGGGTAGAGTGCCATGGCATCACAGCTCATAGCAACCTCCAACTCCTGGGCTCAAGCGAGTCTCCTGCCTCAGCCTTCCAAGTAGCTGGGACCACAGGCCCCTGCCACAACGCCCGGCCATTTTTTGGTTGCAGCCATCATTGTTATTTTGGCGGGCCCGGGCTGGGGATAAATTTCCAAGGGAATAAATTTCCAATGAGGACAACATATACTGATTAAAGTAATTCTGTATCTCAAAAACTTAGAAAGGAAGGGACACATTCCAGGAAATGTTTATGTAACACGCCCCCCCAATTAAATTAGTAGTGCCAAAGTCGCTGATGTTAAAAATACGTGCAAAGCTATCCAAACATATAGGAAGGATTGGAATAAAACTGTTCTGTAAAGAGCAAGATAGGAAAGAAGCAATATGTCTAAATCAACATATCCAGTAATTTTAAACATAGATGTAACTAAATTGTTGAATTAATATAAAAATGGGGGCTCCGCACCTATACCTCAACCGGCTAAGGCGCCAGCTAGGTACACCAAAGCTGGTGGGTTCGAATCCAGCCCAGGCTTGCCAAACAACAATGACAACTACAACCAAAAAACAGCCAGGCATTGTGATGGGTGCCGGTAGTCCCAGCTACTTGGGAGGCTGAGGCAAGACAATCACTTAAGCCCAGGAGTTGGAGGTTGCTGTGAGCTGTGATGCCATAGCACTCTACCCAGGGCGACAGCTTAAGGCTCTGTCTAAAAAAAAAAAAAAATTTATATATATATATATATATTTATGGGCATTTTGACTATTTCAGCTTTTCAGCTACAAACCTAAAACTTAGCCCCTAATTATTTCTTATCTTCTCAATGAAAAATAGAGATCTTCTTTTAAATCTTTCAATCAAAAACTTGACAACTCTGAGTGGATGTCTAAGTAGAAAAATGTTGAAAACAATTCCTAATAGAAGGGAAACTGAGGCCTTCTCATTTTAAAATTGTTCTTTTCTAAGCACCAAAGGAGGCAAGAAAAACTTCATCCTTCTCTGCTGCACCCCTTCTAACAAAAGGATTTCTTTTGTAAAATTTGGATTCAGTCAAAAGGGTACAGTCAAGGGTCCAGAAGGCCACAGGAGACCCCAAGGCCAAAAGTTCCCCACCCTGCTGGTGGCAGCAGCTGGCCTCATTGGCACACCTCAACCACAGCAAGCTCTAAGTGCCCTGGTCTGGGATGCCCTCCCCACACCTGCCCGTGGCCTGTCAGCTCCCACATATCCCGCTCAGACAAGTCCTCCTACAGTGGCTCTGACACATCCTGTTCTTACTCTGCACTCTCTGCCTTAGCACACTCTGCTATTCTTCTTGTTTATCAGTCTACTGGTACATGGTCTGTGTCCTCTGACTAGACGTAAACGTCATCGGAGCTACCTCTCTGTCTCGCTCACTCCTGCACCTTCTGTACTCTTTCCCCATATAGTAGCCCGTCCTCAACAAAACAGTTCCTGAAAGAAAGAAATGAGGGAATAAATAAAGGCTGCTGAAGCATCAAAAGGGACAGCAGTCTTTTGAATATCTGAACATTGGCGTATTTGTTAAACAGAATCAACACTATGTTGTAGCTATTAATGTTCATCATCCCTTGGATAGAAGACTCACAACTGATTACAGCTAATTTATTTACCTAAAACCTGCAGGGCCTAGTACAGCATATGTGTTAGTCAGAGTGATCACTTAAAAATTCTTTGTCATATATTTTTGATTACTATATTTAAGTATCTTCTAAGTGTTTTATTTCCAAATAATTTTTGAGATATTAACTCAGTATTAAATGATACAGGAAATGATCTAGTATATTCAGTTACGCAATAAACAATTTGTATTAACCACCGGTATTGCCACCAGTAGCAGGGAAGGGGAGTGCTCGATATTATATTATCAATTATTTGAGGCCCTGTAATTATATGCTTGCACATTAAAATATCAAAATCACGTATGAACCAATTGTAAACATAATTAAATCATCTCTTACACCTCTCTCCCTTCAGGTATCCCTTGAGGTTTTGCAGTATGTAACCTGTGTGCCTTTCTAAAGTGGCTTTCTTACGATTAATATCTGTGCTCTCCCACTGACTTTTTTAATACTTCAGACTCTATGCAAATATTAATACAAATCACCTTCAAATTGAAATTAAATTCTTATGTAAAATATAGGCTATGGTCCGAATGTATATGTCCTCCTCGAAATTCATAGGTTGAAAATCTAACCCTAAAGTGATGATATTAAGACGTGAGGCCTTCAGGAAGTGGGGCCTTTGTAAGTGCTCTCCCCTCATAAAAAAGATTAGTGCCCTTTTAAGATCCCTAATAGAGCTTGTTAACCTTTTTTTGCCTTTCTGCCACGTGTGGACATAAAAGGCACCATCTACCAAGAAGAGTCCCTCCCCTGACATGGAATCTTGTAGTGCCTTGTCCTTGGACTTTACAGCCTCTAGAACTGTGAACAATAGATTTCTGTTGTTTATAAACTATTCAGTCTAAGGTATTTGTTCTAGCAGCTGGAATGGAACAAGACAATAGAAGATTTCCTAGAAGTAGATAAAAGTGATATTGGAGAACTATTCTAACATAGTACAAAGCTGCAAGTGACCTATGTCCAACTAAAGACCAGCTAATCACTGCAGAAACTATCAACAAGAATAATGACATAACAGACACTCAAAATGAGTACTGTATTCCAATAATCACATTCTGGATTAAGAAAGAGCCTTGGGAAAACTGATAAAGCCTTCAAATATTATTTCAAAGAAGGATTTTTTGAGAAAGAAAATTCTTCTTATGACCCTGTTGCAAAAGTCAAACATGAAGAGAAGCTATTGTTGATGGCTCAGCCCCTATAGTTCTGTGGTTAGGGTGCCAGCTACGTACACTGGAGCTGGTTGGTTCAAACCCTGCCCAGGCTTGCCAAACAACAATGACAACTACAACAAAAAAATAGCCAGGTGTTGTGGGAGGCACCTATAGTCCCAGCTACTTGGGAGACCGAGGCAAGAGAATCACTTAAGCCCAAGGGTTTGAGGTTGCTGTGAGCTGTGATGCCACGGAACTCTACCAAGGGAGACATAGTGAGACTCTGTCTCAAAAAAAAGAGAGAGAGAAACTACTGTTTGTGGTTATAGTTTTGTCAAAAAATTATTCGTTTATCCTAAGAGTTAACAGAGTTTTCTAAATTTTATTAGATCAAAGACAAATTTACTTCAACAAGTAAATTTGATTACTTGTTTTGGTTCCATTTTTCAAGAGAAAGTTTCAATCAGAACCTTTTCGCTGCCTTTTTTCCATGTCAACAGGCCAGCACACAAAGCTAGTATACATGTACACAAAAAAAGATAGAAAAAGGTGAGTGTGACTATGTCCAATACAAGGATAAGAAGCAGCAGATGAGATTCAAGAAACCTAGATGGTAGTTCTAACGGGGCAAATCCTAAGGCCTAGGATAGTATCTCTATTTTCCCTTCTCTTTCTTGATTCTAAGTGATTTTTTGAAAATACATATATTAGTGATACTGAAAAACAAAACCACATATCATTTTGTTTAAACCTGGTGAGGTAGGCATTAACAATCCTACTTTCTAAAACAGGAAACTAAATTAAATGGCTGAACCAAAGCCATTCGACTATTTGGTGGCAAAACCTGGAATCAAATTCAGGTTTTCTAGGTATCTTGAGCTATAAGAAGTTCCCACATCATCAATCTTGTCATGAAGAAGGCATCCCATGTCATCTAGTTGACTCTCAAAGCCAAAATCAAATTCAAGCAGAGAAAGCAAAGAGAATATGATCACTTACAATAACACATTCTCTAACTTAATCCTTTACTTCAGATCATAAAAGGATGGCACACTATATCACCATATCACATTATTTCAAAGCAAAGGATTGAAATAATGTTTTTGCTTCAGTAGTTATAAAGTAAATACGTTCTTTTCAACAATGCAGTGAAAAGAACATATAATAAGTGTGTCTGAGAAAGCGTCATTCTTAGAGTTGCTATTGCTAGATTTAGAAAATAAAAACACAAGATACCTAGCTAAACCTGAGTTTCAGATAAACAAAGAATAATTGTTTAATATACGTAGTATTTGAAATTCAAATTTAACTGGGTCTCCTGTATTTTACATGGCCACTCTGGTCATTCCATATTGTTTTTCTTAACTGAATTGTTGGTGGATAGACAACAAAGAAAAGGTAGGTTCTATGCATACTAATGTGCTCCTGGCTATCAAATCACTAATTTTATCACTGAAAGAATACAAAGGACTGTGATCTTGTGTATGACAACTGAACCTTTTGAAGCTCTCAGAAATAATGGCATAAAATTCTTCCTTAAATCACGTTCTTTTATTCTGCTCTCAAAACTATCCGTATATTTTTATAGGGACAAAACAAACAGCAGTCTACTCACAAAAGGAAGATTTTGTAATTGCTAAAAACTCTTAGGATTATGAAGCATTGAGAGGTTGATTCTCAGCCATCAATCCCGGGTTCTAAGCAGTTGCTATGAACAGGATATGTGACTAGTGCTTTATCATTTTCTTCCTCCAAGTTTCCATTTTATCCTCCATAAAACAGGAAAATACCACCAGCTCTGACCTCTTTATGAAATGTAAGGGACTAATTCAACAGAGTACAAAGGTAAGAATACCAAACTAGCAGTCAAGAGATGATTTTAGTACCAACGCTACTCAGATATAACGCTGACCAATCACAACTTCCCTAGAGTTCAAGTTCTACAGTGGTAAAACCTGTGTGTTGCATTAACAGGCCATTAAGACCCTCACAACAGCTTACAACAGAACAAGAGGTGGTCTTTGGGTCAGTCAACTCAACCACTTTTTGCCCCTCAACTTCCTCATTTTTAAACAGAAGACAAACCTCTTGACTCCTTTACTCACCACACAGGGTTGATGTACAGGTCCTATTAGAAAACCCATGTGGAATCATTTCAAAATTCCTTCCACACGTCTAAGATTTTTCTATGCTTAGTATCCATTCTAATGAGATGAAGGGCAGGGTCAGGAGCAGTGGCTATTCATGTCCTCATAAAGTTCAGCGAAGAGAAAAAGACAAGGGCAAAAAGGTTGTGTTCCTGGTGACACAAGCCTACAGGCAGAGGAGGCCTCACAGGGTTCGGATAAAGGTTATGACAGGCACCACGAACACTCAGCGTCCTTTGCCAAAGCAGACACTTTTATTCCAGAATGCCATTCTTTACAGAATCTCACTAAGTTCAAAAAAGAAAAAGAAGTACAAGAGTTTAAAGTGTATCATAGCCATCTGAGCAAACAGAACAAAACAGACCCAAATTCCACTGAAGCATTTTACCCCTTGCCAGGAGCACTCATAATTCAGCCTCTGCACTTTCTTGTGTAAGTGTGTCCTTGCTGACCGCCCTGGAAACCTGGGAGCAATCAGAAACAGGGTGGCCCTCCTGAAGACTTTTAGCTGATTTAACTTTTATGAGGCGGTTAATGAAAGACAACAGGCCCTTGACACTTGAAAGAAAGCCATGGCCAAGGGAAATGCAATGAAAATTGATGCCAAGAACTTGTAATCGATGAACAAATTCCTGAAGTTTAACATTCCATCCAAATCTTTCCATCTCCTCACCAAAATCTATTTTATTATCCTCCAGCCACTTATTTCCTATCTTATTTTATGACACCAAAAATTTCTTCCCTCATAAATGTGTTGTATGATACATGCTTTTTAAAAGGGATACATTTAATTTTGTTTTTCAACTTTTAACAATATGTCTTAAGGAAAGTGGAGATACATTGGAAGATACTAAAAATCACAGTTGGGCATCAATCCACCACCTGTGGTTGCCAACTCCTGCAGACCACACAGGTGATGCTTAGGACACACCCTTTCCCACATAGGACCCCAAAAGAACCACACAAAGAACCCAAAAGATTCATATTAGTTAGATGGTATAAATAAAATCAAATGGAATTTGTCAAAAACCTGCCATGAGTCCTTGTCATAAATGTGACTTAAATCTCAAATCTCAAGTGTTTTTAAACAATGAATCAAATCAGAGGCTCATTGTCCTAATAGTCACCTTTAGGAAAGACTCTTGAGGCAGCTCAAACTTCTCATGCAATAATAATACCATGATATATCACATGTAATAGCAGATGTATCGGTGTCTTTAAGAATAATATCTAGCATATCTTGATTTCACAAAGCTTCTTTATAGCACCACTAGCACTACATCCTTCCAGATGAGGTTATAATGTGAGTGGGGCACCCAGCAGAGCTAATGAGTTCACACACCAGCCTACTTCCAACAGCTGCTACAGCAAAATGCTGGAGTTGACATTTCCAGTGTCAGATATTTGGGGTCTTTAGTAACACCGTGAATAAATAAATCCATTTGTGAATGATAAAAAAAAAAAAAAATCAAAGGAATTTTTGGAGGTAGGATGCTTAGAAGTGAATTGTTATCAATTTTTGCAATGATTTTAACAAAGAGTTTATCAAAATTACACAAGTGGCAGAAATAAAATGCTATATATTTCATCCATACAACCTATGAGCTCATTTTTTTTTTTTTTGGAGTTTTTTTGGCGGGGGCCGGGTTTGAACCCGCCTCTGATATATGAGGCCAGTGCCCTACTCCTTTGAGTTACAGGTGATATCCCTCATTATTTTTAAAGTACACAAAAATTGTAGCATTCTTAAAATGAGAGACTCAATTAACTTAATGATTACATAATGTCAAATTAGTACTATAATACCTCTTATATGGCTATTTAAATAAGTTTAAGTTTTGTATATTGGGTATACTTCATCTCATAGTCTCTAAAAATGTTTGATTAGTAATATTCATTGAAAAAAAATGAACAGTCATGGGCGGCACCTATGGCTCAAAGGAGTAGGGCCTTGGCCCCAAATCCTGGAAGTGGCGAAGTGGCGGGTTCAAACCCAGCCCCAGTCAAAAACTGCAAAAAAAAAAAAAAAAAGAATAGTCACTGTATGGCACATAACTCTGAGAAGAATCAAAACTTCCCCCCTTTCTAATACCTCATTTTCACTTAAGATTATTAAAATCCTATCAGAGGAAAAAAATCACAACTTATAGTTCGTGTTTTAGAAATTTTCCACTAATACAGACAAGTCACAGCTTCTACAAATGACTACTACCTAAAAGTATTAAAGAGGAAACGCAAACCTCTTGACAGGACGCAGCTCCCACACAGTATGTCAAATATGATTAGCAGAAGGGACAGGGACACACGCAGCACACACAAGCACACAAAGACAGATGCCTGTGACAACTAGGGTCTCATGCAGCCATAACATCACTTTCTACCAAATTGGAGTGGCTCACTCATCATACAAAATGACTCTTTACAAAGACAAAAATACCTTAAAAAACATATTCAATATTCCAGATGTCTGGAAATGGAAAAATAATTATTTTGTCTAGGGTTTATAGGCTATTTCTTGGCTTCTAGAAAAGTAAGAAAAAGAGAAGAAACATTTACAAGGCAAAGTAAAATTTTGATATATTAAGAAATATAGTTAGATGAGATCCACTTTTAGAGCAACTGGTTTCATTATGTTTTGCACTCTTCCCTAAAATAATGTGTCAAAGGATAAAAATTCTTTGAAAATATACTGTACTTGGGGTATTTGTGTTCTAAAACTAAAAATATAATTGTAATGGCCTGGTACCTAAATTTTCAGCCACTCTATTTTAAAATGTCATTTGAGATTTCCCAATTTTTCTACTCAAAAGTTATACATGGAAACTAAACTCACTTGGGCAAAGTCTCTAGGCACCTCATTAAGTAATGTGCTTGAACATAAATAGGCCCTAGAAGACGCTTTAACCTCTTCCTCAGAAGCCTCATGACATTAACGCAATGAGACTGCTTTGCCTCCGTTAATACTATCCATGGCATGGTGGTTAAGGGCCCTAGACGAAACAGACTTAGGCTTCCACTCCAGAACCACCTCTTTCTAAGAATATTTCCTTAGGCACATCATTTACTCTCTCTGTAAAGCAGAGATCATAGCATCTACTTCATGTGGTTCTTAACAAAATTAGAAGAAATGATGCCTATAAATAACAGCCCAAGTTATACACGCTGTTTAATACATGACAGTTATTGAACATTAAATGCAATATATTTTTTAAATGATTTTTTGCTTACAGAGAATTTATTCAATACGTTTACACAGAATGACTAGACGTTAGCTATTGCTTCCTTTTATCCTCTAATTCAAAAGCACTAATTTTCCAATAGAAAAAAAATTTTTGTATTAATGTTAGTATTTTTTCAAATTAAAACTAAAAAAAAAAACTCCAGATCAATAACTACACTTCCTGGTGATGTAATTTTCTGAATTCTATTTTAAGATTAGGAGCTCAACATTTAACTGACAAAAATAATTGCCTCCTCCGTTACTGCTCAGAATTTTTTTTTTTTGAAAAATAAGTTATAGATATAGGGACTTTTTTTTTCCAAATAAATGATAAAACTACTTGAGAAAAATGTGAAAAAAAGATGTAATAATATGAATGAAACCACAAAAATATTTTACAATAATCATAATTCTCAACTAGAGCATAGTTTTAACACTTGATAAAACAATGATTTTAACATTCAGCTATAAGCAATTTGGGGATTAAAGTTGGCTGTTTTTGTTCTTAACCAAGGGAGCTCACTTGAGGAAATTCTAAAAGTAGGTTGATGCACCCCTGGGCCTCAGGGATGGCCATATATATATAGCAAGTCCCTTAAGCAGTAACTTTGGGAGGAAATTTGCAGAATGAACTTTCATGTTTCTAAGTCCATAATTAAAATGTCATCCTTTTTTCTTTGTTTTCAATGCTCTTTTTTCATCGGTCATGTGAATTAATCTGAATTACAAAAAGCATACTGAAATTTCTGACTGGAAGGATGGTTGATCGTTTGTATGGAAATCTGTTAAAAATACCTGCAGGAAAAGCACAAAAATAATTCATGAGAAAATAATGTTGGCTATTTTTCCTGCTCTTGGATCATTATTTTATACTGTTTCATTGTTTGCATAATTTGACCTGGATCTACTACTCAAATTTGGAAAAATGCTACTTAAAAGAACGGAACTATTCAATCTGAGAAGTTAATAGATAACTGTTCTCTTGGTGAGAATGAAGAACTCTTAGAGCTGAAAAAGACTTTTACACTCACTTATGAATCTCTCTCAGCCTTGATTCGCAGCTCCCTCTCACCTTCCATCTTAAAGCTGAGGTTTATTAACTTCTGCCAGTCACGGAGTTAATTAATAGCAAAGCTGGGAATAAAATTTGGGAGTCCAAGCTCCCACTTCAATGCCTTTTCCAGAACTTTAAAATACAATCCCACAAAAGGTTCTGCTCAAATCATTAATAAAATTTCATCTAGGAAAATGAAAAAGACACTTAAAGCCTATAAAATCGCTACCCTGTCATCCTAATTCCCATCTACCAGAATAAGGGAATGACTAACAAACTGTGTGATCATATTTAAGATGCTGATGATTTTTAAAGGAAAATGGTAAACTACTGAAAATCACTACTCGTAAAAAATGTATTATTTCCTTTAATTATCTTAAGAAACCTATGAGGCAAAAGCTATTACTTCCATTTTACAGAGAGTGTAAATAATGTACCCTAAGTTACCCTCTTAGAAAGATGGTTCTGAGGTTGAAGCCTAAGACTATGCCATTTAGGACCATTGGCCACCATAAATAGAAATAAATTTTAAAGGGGTCAGAAGAGTGGCTTTCAACCAAGCTCTGGTGCCTGTCCTTCAGGGCCACTTGGAAATGTATAGGACAGATTTGCTGTCCCAATTGAGGGTGATCCTGGCATTTAGTCCCTTGAGTTCAGGGATGTTGACACTCCTGCAATGCTCTGGACAGCCTCTCAAACAAAAAGAAAGAGACCCCCACCAAATGCCAACATCCTCTTTTAAGAGGCACTGGTTTAGATAAATGAAAGATTAACGAACTGTAATGAAGTATTAAACAAAACAGGAGATGTGGGGCACCTCCCAGTGATATCCTCTCCTCTAGGAATCTCTACTCTGATGTTACAATGAGTAACACTTAGCTCTGGCATGGTAAGGAAATAAATCCTCTGCCTAAACTTATTTAGTATTTCCAGGTTTTCTCCAGCTATGAAAACATCTGAGAAGCTTATTGAAACCAAATATAAATAAAATACCGCATTGCTTCATATGGTTTTACATTCAAATTCAACTGAGAGTTGGAAGGGATGTACGTTTAGTAATTTTCCATGTATTCACAATCCCATGGTCTAAAAGATGTTGCTTAAAAAAAAAACCTAATACGTCATCTAAAAGAAAACATAATAACTGAAATCTATGCAGTAAATATGTAAATTGATTTATTTTGCAGTCTGGAGATGGGAGAGGCTGAACTAGATTGGCGTTTCTCATGACAAGCTCTGAGAAGGCCTGCGGATTCAAACCAAGTAAGTATGTTTTGGAGATTTGTACATTTTCTGTAAAAAAAAGTTTTAATTTTGTGTCTTCATGGTGATCATAATTAAAACAAAAAAGGTGAAAGACATCTGCTTTAAATCACAGGGAGGACTTATAACCAGGTATGGTCCTGCCCTTTTAGCTCACAGGTTTATATTTGTGTTAATGAGAAAATAAAAGAGGTAAATTTAACATGTAAACATGCTTTTTATACAAAGTAAAAACTGAAAGCTACTAAGCTGTGCTATAGGAATAAAAGTTTCATGACTGTTCAGAGACCCAGTGGGAGGACTGAGTCATCAACAAGGTAACTGTAGCAAAGGCCAGCTGACCTCACCAGATTGTTCATCAAGCAGTTAGGGCCATATTTACTTTGCAAGGGTGATTTAATAAATGCTGTCAATTTGCATTTGACTGTAGTTTCATCATTTTGTTGATAATTAACTTAAAATGTATTTTGGCATTACAGTTGCCTAAATGTTGCATCTACAACTAACTTATATCTACTTTTGTTTATTTTACTTTTAAGAATTCTACATTTAACCAACATTAAAGTAAAAGAAGTCAACACTAGGTATAGTAGACATCTGGAACTCCAAGATCTGCCCACATCACTTTCTTTTGGGAATTCTCCTAATTCAATGGCATATCACATTATGGGCTATCCGGCCGCAATAAAGTAGTCAGATAACCCTACTTGCTTGGATACAATGATTAGTCCAGAGCAGGTACATGACCCAAGTAAGGCCAGAGTAATTTGGGGAGTACTGGTATGAATAAGATTAGGTTCCTCTGTGATTCTAAAAGTTTAACATTCACACATACTTACCAAGAATAAACTTCCAGCACATGAAGAAAGCTTGCAAGAAAATAAAGCCAACACAGCACAGGCCCAAAAGATAGATGAATAGATGGGTACGTGGGTGGATAGATGGATGGAAGCAGGGAAGGGTAAGTAAAAAGACAGACTAGAAAGACAGATACATATGTAGATACGGACCCACAGACAGAATCTTAAAAAGATAATTTCTTTAGCTGAATTCACAGTTAAACCAATCCCCAGGCCATTTCAATCTTGTGAGTCAATTCTGGATGGGTTCAAGATGGATTTCTGTCACATCAAAAGTTTTCTAATATCCTGGGGATCAATGAGAACATCCCCCTTTAAAAAAAATTGGTGATACATTACATAAGCTTGAGAAACTGGATTATATAAGTAGATCTCCTGTAACTCTAAAGTTCAATGACTATGTGTGTTTGTGTTTCAATTACTGCATCAGCTCAAAAGATCAGGATTTACTCTCTTATATCTTCAGCATAGGTACTCAGCAGTGAGCAGAGAAGATGATTCTTAATTTTTATAATTATCACTAGGGGTATGACAATAAATGTAGATCTTTTTTCTCCTAAGTTTAGATCTAATAAAATTATTCAAAGAAGATAATTTGCAAAAAGTTGATCTTACTTTACAGGTGAGAATCAGGGGGAAAATCCTCACTCTCCTGAAGGATAAAGAAGTTAACAATGGAACACAGGACTTTTAAAAAGTCTATTCACTGCAGACCAAAAGTCAGAAAACAATATCTCTCAAGGCTTTAAAAAACGTTGTAGCGTATTTATCAAAATAATTCATATAAACATAACACTCTGTTTGCTTTACCTGCTATAAACATTTTGTTGGCAGTAAATATAAATTCCTACCATTCAGAGAAAATGAATAAAGCACTTATATTGTAAAAACAAAAATAATTCAAAATAAAATGAGAATATCAAGTCAGTAAACAAGATTACAGAGCTAAATATCAAATGAATAATGCATGTGGAAAGACTTTCTTCAATTTTTACTCTTAGGTATGTAAGCAGTCTTTCCTGAGAATATAATGCAACAGATATTTCCAAGCCACGTCCATCAGCTATAACACTGGTGAACTGAATCTACATCTGTGCAGCTAAACTAATTTCGTAGGAAGTCCTGCAAAGTCTGCCTCCTAAATTCAGAAAATTAGTCCTTTTTCAAGCCTTTGCTATCAATCAACTCATTGATTTATTTAATTGTCTGACAGTCTTTGCTGAAGGCATATCCTAGGAAGAGGTTTGCATCCTCCAATCAACTTAGAGAACAAAAAAAACGAATGCAACTCAACACAGAGTTTTGGGTTTAATAGATAATCAGGTTGAAGACTGCTATGGGGATAAACTAATAAATACCACACAATTCTGTTTAGTTTTTTCAATTACAAAAGAAATCTCTCCAGGCTTGGAACCCGTAGCTCAGTGTTAGGGTGCCAGCAACATGCACCGGGACTGGTGGCTTCAAACCTGGCTAGGGCCTGCTAAACAACAATGACAACAATAACAAAAAAATAGCTGGGCATTGTGGCAGATCCCTGCTGTCCCAGCTACTTGGGAGGCTGAGGCAAGAGAATCGCTTATGCCCAAGGTTTAAACCCAATCGAGGTTGCTGTGAACTGTGACACTATGACACTCTACTAAGGGACTCACTACTCTGACATAGTGACCCTCTGTCTCAAAAAAAAAAAGAAATTTTTCCAGCAGTTCAAGGAAAGTTCTAACTTAATTCATGCTTTCAAATCTAGAGAAAGTGATGGCTGATGGTAAGACACATTCTCTATAATAAGATAAGGGTGAAGGTAGCTATACAACTTGAAAGGAGTTTCAAATATTTTAAAAGAAATGATATTCGAGATCAGACTCAAATCATTTATTTAGGCAGAATTATTTTAAAAGGAAATTCTGTGACATAGCATAATGAAAATACTTAAAAAATTCCCAATTTTGAGATTCCAAGGACGTGATCTCATGAAAATGCAGCCATTTTCTACGATCTTCAGATCACAAACCCAAGAACTTATACCAAATTTTACAAACCTATTTAGGTTTGTTATACTCAGCAAAATCAATGTATTTTAAGCTATCCATCCATACTCATTGCCATTGCATTACTGCTGCCACATTTTTTAGGAATCATCATCAAGCAATTTAGGCCCTAAAATGGGCCCAAATTTGAAATTTGAAACTTTGAAAAAATTAGAGATAGAAAGGCAATGAGTAACATCATTCAGGGGCTCCCTTGGATTCTTCCAGGCAGAAAGACTCCACAAGAGACTAGGGTACTAAAAGGCAGCTTAGCTGTCGGGACTCTGGTTATGAACAATACAAGGGGGGAAAGTAGGCCATTACTATGCCAAAAATTACCATCATGAAAATATTATAAATGTTATCAAAGTCAGAAAGGGTCAGTGCCCAGTGTGTTTTATTTCTTCAACACTACCAACTACCCAACAAAACAGGCTCAACAAATCATGTGTCTGAAAATTACAATAAAGTTTACATTCCTCTGTAATTATAAAAAGAATAATTTTTTAAATGGGGTAGCAATATTTATTTTAGATCCATAATCTGATTTTAATGTAAATCAAAAACGCTATAGCTTTTAGAAATGAGAAAAGAAAAAAAGAAAGAATCCCACACGCAGGACCTGGAACGTCAATTAATTCAGCACGGCTTTCCGGTGTTGAATAAAAAGTCTATCATAGAAAGCTACATGGGAATGTTAAACTTCTGTTTCTGGACTTTGATCCGAGCTGCCATAAAAACTTGTCCTTGCTTAATATCTATTTCCAGTATATGCCAAATATTCTCAAGCTTTTGCCTGGTAGAAAACAAAGCAATAAAAAGTCAATCATGTCACCCCTACGATACTAAATGGCTTAAAACATCACCCACAATCACACAGCTAATTAGTTATTAATGAAAGGTAACTTTATTCTAATATGCTGTCAAGAATAACAACAGCTGTTAAGTGGCATTAGCACCAGGAAGGCTTCATTTGCAAATGCATGCACTTTTAAAACCCTCAGTCAACACAGTACCCAAGGCCTGTAGGACTACAAATTGTCTAGGATTGTGTGATGGGGAGTTTTCCAGATGCAGTGTATCAGCCTCAAATTAATTTTTATGACAACAGATTATGTTAGGAATTGTTCAATTGACAAAAATTCACATAAACAGGTTGTAACAACCAAAAATCATGTATCTCTATGCTCCAAGCTATACCTTTTAATAAAGTAGTTAGCTCTGTATTTGAAGACGGTTACAGGAAACAGGGTAATATAGCAGCATAACTGCTTTAAGGTCAAACAAAATTCCCAGGTGTTTTGAGAATTGAGGAATGCCAGAACCTTCATTATGTTCAATGACTACCATTGGATCAGATCATTCAGTCTGGGGACAGGATAAACAAGCATGCATAAATGTCCAATAGCAACAAATAAAGACAGAAATAGTTCCACCAGCAAGCCTGGTTACTGATGCAGATGGGTCGACCTGAGTGAATCCAAATTCGTTTTAAATCTTAATACTGCCACATGCCTCTACAGAATTATTCTGTTTTGTGGGTTTCCTGAATTACATACAATATTTATTTCACACTTAAAAAATATAATAAAAGGGAAAAAACAAAGTAATTGTAAGCCTGTAATGTAATGTTTAGCTGTAAGGCTAATATGCAATAAATTTTTACCACAATAATGTCCAACACACTGACATTAGTAGTTCGGCAATTTTATAATCAACTAATGGCCAATTTCTTATCCTTAAGTTTCTAGTTAATGCCACCAAACATAAAGCCAAATTGGAATATCGTTTCATGAAGGACTTCTGGCTACACACAAATTATAAGATTACATTTTTTTACACTGACAAATCTCAGCACTTGCTAACTCCTAACATTAAAGGCCTGCACTACCCTTAAATATTTCACGCTTTCACTTTCCAACTTTACTGGACATAAACTCCTAAGAATATACATATGCACATATATATATTACAAAAAGTGTTCTGTTTGTTGCCAACATCAACTATAATTTAAAAACCCTAACCAAGAAAGTTTTTTGAAAGTCTTTTGGAATCTCAGATGCTCTCAATTTCACTAACATGGCAATTTTGAGAAATGGGATTTTAATCGTATGCTATTTGGGAGAAAAAGTAATGGGAAAAAAATGTAACTTAACTCTTTCCCTTTATTTTCTCAAATGTTGCTACACTTTTCAAAGTTTTGGCAGACTCTGGAAGTGAACTCTTTATCTACAAACGGTCAAAAACTTTTAACGAACCATCCCAAATTTATGTCTTTAAAGGAAAACGGAAGAACAAAGAAAGGGACATTATGCTCATTTATTACATAAGTAACTTTCTTCTTTAAACTGTTAATCATCTGCATAAAGAACCCTCCAACACAATTAAAAATCAGCCTAGCTCGCTGGCCTCCTCCCCATTCTGTGCGCGGTAATTCAATGAACACTGGAGGATGAGGATGTCCAAGAGTGAATGGAAACTGGGGACAGTCAGCCTTGGAGTAGCAGGGACCACAGCAATTGGCAATTCTAAACCTAGACAGCCGTAAGTGCCTCATCCTCAACTCGCATAAAAGTGCAGTTAAAAAGAAACCACTTCTAGGGCCATCCTCCGGCCACTCCGAGATTTAGGATTTTGAAAGAAGTCAAAAACGGGTAAGAGGTCTTAAAAAGGGCTGGGTAATTAAAAAGAAGAGGTACGATTTGTTCCTGAGCCTTCATTTCTGTCGAAACCCCCCGAAAGTGGCTGAGTCAACACCAACTAGAAGGTTCCTTAGAAAAACTGGATTAAAAGAGTGTAATCTAAGACCCCGAAGGTAACAGATGTGAAAGTAAAGAACGACAAAGTAATACAGCCCACGTATAATGAGGCATCGCCAGGCTGCTGCGACCAGGTCTCCCCAACCCCGCACCCGGTCCCTAACGTGCCACCCCCCGCCCCAGGCGAAAGTGCTAAGTGGGGGATGCTGAAGGAAGTACCTCGTTTTGTCTCCAAAGGGCAACATAGCAAACCCGGGAAGTTCGTTTCCGAACTCCGCTGATCCTGGACTCCAGGAAGCTCCACTAGGGCAACGCCGTGCCCAGGTGAGGTGAGGTCGGTGACTCGGAGCCCGCTCCCCTACGGCCCCGGCCGGCGCGCCGCCGCCCGTCGCCGCCGGATCACCCCGCGCTGCGCCGCCCCCTGGCGGGGAGCGCCCCGCCGAGCCCTGGCCGGCTCCTTCACCATCACCGCCCCGCGAGCGTCACCCTCGCGGCCGCGACCCCGAGCCAGAGGCAGTGGGCTTCGGGACCTTCTCCAAGCGGGTGGGTCCTGGAGCCAGCCCGAGTCCTCGCGTAGGAGCCTTGCTCGAGCCCCGGCTTCGACCAACTCTTCAGGCTTCAGGGGACCCGCCCGCCACGCACTCTCCGCTCCACCCTCTCATCCCTCAGCTCCTGTCTCAATTCCTCCCAACTCTCCAGCGAGTGTTTCCCACGCGCGCCCTAAAGCGCAGCCGCCTCCAAAAGGACAGGCTCCCGCCCTCCGCGGCGGCGCTTGGCTCCCGACCAGGAAGAGCTGGCCTCTGGGGTCTCCGTTGGCCGCGCGGAACCCGCCAACCCCTCGGGGTCCGCTCGCCGCGGCGCCTCTCCCGCTCCCTTTGTGTGCGCGCCGCAAACCCTTCGCCAAAGCCGTCCTTTAGGTGGTGCAGCCCTTGGCGGAAAAGCCAGTGAGAGTAGACGCGCGGGACAATCGGAGGACTGGAAGGGGACAAAAGGCGACCGCACTCACTTTGGGACGGTTCCGGCATGTTGCTGCCTTTGGGCTTCCTCGTGGTCTCGTCCCTACCCCGGCTTCCCCGCCCAGCCAGGGCCAGGGCGAGGGGGGACGGGGGAGGAGCGGAGCCACTGCGACCGACTTGGAAATGGTGCTTCCGGAGCTGCAGGGAAGGGGTCGATAACTGTTACGGTTTTGCTGGGAGGATTTAGGCGACCAGGAGGGTGGAGAGGAGCTTGAGGAAGGCCCATGAGCGTTGGATGTGTGAAAATAATCCTGCTCCTCGAGAATACCAAAGGGGATAGGGCTGGGGGTTCGGCAAGTATATTTTTGCATTTGAACTTTTTGAGCAAGTTAGATAGAATCTGACACTTGAGTTTTTTGACTCCTCGCTTAAAGTCGAGGTCGCTACCCCGTAGAAGGACAGAATACCTACTTAAAAAGCAAAGGGCCTGGGAACACGGGTTCTTTAATGGTAAACGAAGGGGAAATTTAAATAGTGGGACAGAAATCAGCCCCAGGTCACGCTCCATGCCCCGGACGGGTCTTCCGTGGGTCCTCTTCTTACCTGGTGGCTTTTCTAACAAAGTAAGAGAAGGTAAAGTCCCAGTGATCGTCCAGCCACGCTTCGACCGAATCCTGGTCCCGCTGCTGCTGCTGCTGCAGCCGCCCGAAGTCGGGGCCAGCCCGCTCCATGGTTGGCGCGGCACGTCTCCGCGGCTTGCAGGTTCTGGTTTCCTACCTCATCTGGGGTCCCTCCCTCGTGTAAATGGACTCTGCCTCGAGACCCTCCCCTTTTGCTTTGCTCCACTCGGGCCGGCTTTCGGAGAAGCAGCCTGGGCGCGAGGCCAGCCCCCTGCCCCGCCCCGACCCTCCTGGTCCTCTCTGCACCCAGGTGTGGCGGGCGGGGCCGAGCGCTGCCGCCCTGTGTCCTCCCTAGGGTCGGGCGGAGACCGACTCTCACAGCCTCTCGAGTCTCCTGAGGCAGCTAGCGACCGCCGAGGCAGCGGCGACCGCAACTGGCCAGCTCTCCGGAAGCCAAGTGGTGGCGACTAGGAGGCGGCCACGCGGCCGCTGGGGTGCGCTGTGCGCTGAACCGGCTTCTGGGGAAGCGCTAGGGTGTGTTCTCAGTGTCCCGCAGGAAGGGAAAGGTCACAAAGTGCGGGACCCATCCCAAGACCAGCGGGCGGGGCGGGAGCTGGGTGAAGTTTGACCCAAAGGGAGAGGTGGTGCTATCCTGGGCGCTTTTCCTCGTTCCTGGGAGTATAATGACCGTCCCACCTCGCTTTTCCCTAGCCCAACGCTCAGGTCTGGGAGGAATGGGGACCGACCTTTCTTGGAGCCCAGCCTGCACAGTGGCTTAAAGGGCTCCAGCCACCGACCACGCCCGGGCGGGAGAGGGGGGGTGTGTGCCACCGGGACGGATTTGCGGGCATAGGTGGGTGATTTCCAACAAAGCCATATTCGGGCTTCCTTTGATAACAATAACAATTATACATTAAGCGGCTTTAACTATTGCATCAAACTCCCTCTTTTCGTAACTGGAAAAACACTTTCTAGGAAAGGAAAAAAGGCAGACTGAAATAATCACGGGTGTTATGAAGTTAGAAAACAATGACATCTCTATACAATTGAGAGCACCAACAATACCGGGTACAATGGAGTTAGAGCAATTTTAAACTAATTCATCATTTTTATTAAAGTGGAATAAAAAGTCCATTTAAAAGGGCACACAGCCTTCCTACCCTATTTTGTCCTAGCCCTCTCGTGCTTAAGAGGAGGGGGGGTTGGTGTCATTCTTTGCTTTGTCCTTATCCTCATCTCCCTGTCGAAAATTTGCAGTTATAATAGGCATTCTGCAATGACCTGATTTTTTTTTTGAAGAATTAAATCTGGAGTAGTATGTTCCACGACGTCTAAATGACACCATTAATAGTGACATACCAAAAATAATGTAGTTGACATACTTCTAACAAACTCCTGTCAAAATAGTCTTGGCAAATTGTAAGACATTTCCTCACTCCATAGAAATATGTAATTAAATTGATAATATGGGGACTTGAGAAAAGGTCTTTAGAAATTGTCTTTAATTGTCAATGCAATACTTTCTTTCTTGCATTGAATAATTATCCTTTTGTAATTTCAATTTCTCTGAAATTTTACTGTTAAATTCAAGTTACCACAACTGATAAAGTAAGGCAGTAAGAAAATGAGAAGTAACTAGCGATAAATCATATTGGATTTTAAAATGATAATTCTCTCCTAATTTGTTGCTATGATAGTAGTTATAGTACTCATAACATAATCATGGGTTACTTAAGGACAGGGATACATTCTGGAAAATGTCTCCTTACGTGATTTCGTCATTGTGGAAACATCATCTTTGTGGGACCATCACAGAATGCACTTTCACAAACCTAAGTATTGATACAGGACAAGTGGCTCCTCAGCCAGCTGGGTGGAGCTGAGGGGCAGACCTGCTGCCTCTGCCTTGGTGGTGTTGGTGTGGTGGCAGCCGGCAGAGGAACCAATGGGCTGGAGGGTATGCAAGTGGGACCCCCCACACAGGAGGCTCCCGTAGTCAGAGGGGCCAGACAACTGCTGGGTAGACACCAAAACCCTAGGTCTCTGCTTACACTTGCGGCTAAAGAGGGAACCCCCAGTGGCCTAGGCCTGGTCAATTTCATGTATGTTTCCCAGGCCTGGGAATGAACCCGACTGTGTCATTCATTTGCTACCCAGTCCCCGCTAAATGTAACTACAGAGGACCCATGCAACCATATATATACCCCTGGACAAAGCCTGGAGAGAGACAGAGAGGGAGAGGGAGAACTTCCACACACACACTTGGTTTGTTTCTCTCTGCCAGGAGCTTTGGTGTTTTTGTGCTCTTTTCTGTAAATAAATCCTGTCTTACCACTGATCTGTGGTCCGTGGATTCATTCTTTAAATCCCTGAGACCAAGGACCTACTGAAGATGAAATTCCAGTATCAGTATAACCTAAAACACACCTACTCTTTATGGTGCCTATTCTGAACAGCATGTTACTATACTGAATACCATAGGCATTTGTAACAACGGTATTTGTGTACCTAAATGTATCTAAATCTAGAAAAAGTACAGTAAAAATATAGTAATATAATCTTACGGGCCCCCCATAGTATATACAGTCTGTTGCAATTGACAGAAAAACCTATATCTCTTATATGGCCCATGACTATAAAATTTGTCCTTAGTGCTTTTTTTTCCCTGTGGAAATCCATGCATTCCTCCTAAAGAAAGTCAATTATAATTTAAAGCTTTACTTACCTGCCTAAAGATGGAGTGAATGCCTGGCTTGAATTGTTTGCTCTGGTTTGCTTAAATAAACAGGTATGATGGTCTGCATGTTTGTCTCCTCCAAAATTTGGAGGAGGGTTAGGTTTCCAAACTTAACCCTCAATTCAGTAGTATTAAGGAGGAAAGAGGGGCATTCAGAGGTGATTAGCCCATAGGCATCCTGCCCTTATGAATGAATTAATGCTACATTATAAAAGGGCTTGAGGGGACATGTTGACCCCTTCTATTCCTTATGCCATTGAGGGCACATTGCTGACATGTAGGTGGGATGCAGGAAGAAGCTGCCGTCTTAGAAGCCAATAACAGCCCTCACCAGACAAGGAATCTGCTGGCACATTGATCTGCTGGCCTGCAGCCTCCAGAACTGTGAAAAATAAATTTCTCTTGTTTATAAATTACCCAGTCTGTAGTATTCTTTTATAGCAGTACAAATGGACTAGGAGAATGGGCAATATCCAAATGTCCTTTCTCTCCTGACCTTTTCTGAAAAATTGCTCCAAACAAAGACAATCCATGGATTCTCCCAACAGAGTGAAGGCCTATTACCCAATGAACACATTATAGGTAATAGGAGGCAGGGGTGTTTGACACAGTTCTCCTCTACCGGTGCTCAGATAAAACTTACAACAATACTTCTGCAACTTAGAAGTATTGAAAGGTAACCATATTTTGAACTGTCCTTACCTTAGCTTCTTGTTTTCTAGCTCCATTTTATCCCAATTTTCTCAATTATTTTATGGTTTAACTTGGAAGAAGATTGCTCTGAGCACCTCAATCTTACTATGAAATGAGTTGAAAAATAAGTAATAATAAAAACTTCCAGGAAACAACTTCAAAAATGCTGTGCATGCTCCTTACAAGAGTTGTGCAAAGACTTAATTTAAAGACCTCTTTGTAGTTCCATTGTACTAGAATAAAATTGAAACTAACATGGCTTACAAAGTTCCACATTATTAGTATGCTATCCACCTCTACTGCTAAAGGTTTTGGTCATACAGCCAGGGAAAAAACCATACATGATTGAATTCCTTTTTCCAAAAAAGACAACACAAATTATAAGAGTTATTGCCTTGGTTTTATTTTTTCAAATACTACGCATTATTTTCTGTTCCTTTGCAGCAGTCCTGTAATACATAATATAAAATTAAAAGTATGTGAAACAACTTTATGCCAATAGATTCAATAATTTTGATGAAATGGATAAGTTTCTTTAAAATAACAGCTAACCGAAACTGACACGAAGTGAAATTAGGAATTCTATTGAAATAAAATTCAATAACACATCAAATTTATTATTTTAAGAAACTTTCCTACAAGGAACACTTCAGGCCTAAATAGTTTTTCTGGTGAATTTGATCAAACATTTAAGCCAAAAACAATACTTTCATTAAGCCAGAAAAACCCTGATACCAAACATGACACAGATATTTAAGAAAACAGTATCTGTCATGATAGAAATATAAAACTCTTAAAAAAAATTAGCAAACTGACTCTAGTAATAAAGAAAAATATTTTTAAAAATATAATATCCATCAACTTATTTATACCAAGAATATATTATTGGTTTAACATTCAAAAATTTATTGCAACTCTCTGTATTGACAAAAATAAATAATCATCTCAATTCATGCAGGGAAAATCCATTTGACAAAATTCAATACCCATTCATGATTTAAAAAAAAAAAAAAAAGAAGAAAGAAAGAAATCCAGGCAAACAGAGAATAGAAACATACTTTTCAATTTGGTAAAGTGTATCTATTAAAAAAAAATTTTCCCGTAAGATTGGAATAAGAAAGCTTATCCTTACGGTGTCTATTCAGTATTGTGCATGTCTTAACCAGAGCAATAAAATAAAAAATGGAAAACAAACAAAAAAGAAACATACCGGCATTAAAATTAGAAAAGAAACAGTAAAACGTCCTGTGCTTTCAGGCAGGAGTGTCTATGAAGGCACCCCAGGGAATGTACAAATCAGCTGTAAGAGTTACTGGATGATTTAGCAAGGTCAGTGTGCAAAAGTCAACTGTATTTCTTCACACTAATTTATGGGCTGAAGTGTGTTTCCCCCAAATTCAAACGGTGAAGCTCTGACCTGGAGTTTGGGCTTGTAAAGAGATAATTAAGGTTAAATGAGGTCATGTGAATGATCCCAATCCAATCTGACGGATGCCTTCCTTTATTTATTTATTTTTTCTGATGGATGCCTTTATAAGAAGAAATCTGCACACACGAAAAGAGACACCCCAAATACTCCTGCACAGAGGGACAACCATATACAGAAGCAGCAAGAGGGCAGCCATTGCCAGCCGCAGAGAAACCCCTCAGAGGAAATAACCTGCTGGCTCCTTGATCTTGGACTTCCAGTCTCCAGATAAATTTCTGTTATTTAAGCCCCCTAGTCTGGGTCACTTCATTATGGCAACCCTAACACAACTGGAAATGAGCAATTAGAAAACATATCATTTGCAATAATGTAAAAAACATTCATGACTTAGGGATAAATTTAACAAAATACATGTAAGAAATATACACTAAAAGTTATAAAATATTGCTGAAAGAGCTATAAAAAAATAAATAAATGAACGTATCTTATGTTCATTGGCTGGAGGACTTCGTATAATTATGATGCCAGTTCTCTCCAAATCAACCAATACCATTCCAATATAGTATCAGTGGGGACTTTCATGTAAAACGAAAATCAGATTCTCAATTTTCTATGGAAATGCAAGAGACCAAGAATGGCAAAAACAATCTTGGAAAAGAATAAAACTGGAGAACCTACTTCAAGATTTACTATAAAGCTGCAATAATCAGGACAGTATGGTATTTGCATAAGGTTAGTCAAATAGAGCAAAAGAACAAATGAAGAAGAGTTAAGACATATTTGTATAATCAATTGATTTTCAACAAAGGTGCCAGTTATTCATTTAAAAATTTTTTTTCAATAAAAAGTGCTTGAACAGATGGATCTTTGTATAGAAAAAGTTATCCTCAACCATTACCTTAAAATGTACATAAACATTGATTGGGAATGAAAGGTACACCTAAAATCTAAATGTTGTTTCTAGAAGAGAAAGGAGAATATGTTCACAGTTTGGCAGTAGCACTGACTTATAAGGAGGAAAGAGAAATCAGTTACCTGTATAGAAACAACAACAGTGTTATCGAGGCATGGTGTCTAACCATATTACCACAATCTTAGTGGCTTAAATCAACACACATTCCTCTTCTACCAGTTTCCGCAAATCAGGAGTCCAACTTAGTTTAACTGGGTCCTCTACTCAGAGGAGTCTCACAATCAAACAAGAGCTATAGTTTTTAACTGAGGTTCAACTGGAGAAAGATCCACTTCCATTTTCACTCAAGCTATTGGCAGAATTCATTTTCTTGGGATTGTAGAACTAAGGAATTCTCTTTATTGTTGTATGCTGGCTGGAGACCTTTATAGGCTATTGGCTGGAGGCTGCTCTCAGCTTCTAGAAACCACAGTGTAGTTCTTTGCCAAATGGAGTTAACCCAAAGTGGCTGCTAGCTACCTCAAAGCCAGTAAAGAAGAGAGACTCCAGCAGGTTGAGCACAACAGGGGTAAGTTCTGAGAAAGGCCTCATTAGGCAATTGTGTCAGGAAAACATCACAGAGTGTACTTGTACGAACTTAAATGGTCTAGCTTCCTACATACCCACATTACATGGCTTGGCCTATTGCTCCTAGCCTCTCCACACCTGTACAGCAATTACTGTACTGAATACTTTAAGCAAATGTAACATGGTGGCAAATAGTTATATATCTAACCGTATCCAAGCAAAGATAAAATACAGTAAAAATATGATACTATAATCTTATGGAACCACTGTAATATATGCAATCAATTGTTGACCAAAACGTTATATACCACACAACTGTGTATAATCTTTTAAGTGACATAATCACATACATCTCATCACCCTTGCCATATTCTATATTCTATTTTTTGGAAGCAAGTCAAGGTCTTGCCTTCACACAAGAAGAGGGGTTCACATTAGGGTGGGAATCATAGAGGCCATCTTGACACCCTGTCTACATTAGCACTGTATAATAAGGCACAGTGAGTAGGGCATGGTGTGTGTTCTGTAGATATTTGGTGGGTCAGTTTAGAAAGAAATGTGTGTGTCTACTTTCTGGGACTACCTGCAGTTCTTCTGAGTATCATGACAGCAATTAATGTTTGAGGGATGATTATTTGTTTTAGTGGTCTTTGTGAGTCTTATCACCCTTAGTAAGATAAACTTTTACCCTCAGCCCTAGGCTCATGTGAAAGAGCAGTTTTCTGTTGATGGTTCTAGAGTACATATTACAAGTTATTGCACAGCAGGGATCAGTCTAATATTTTAAATACGTGAATTTAAATCAGATCCTGATTCTCAATTTTAAAACAATTTATGAATAATAGCCCGTTATAGTTCAGTGATTCCAGTGAGTGCACACCATTCTCTTTCCCAAACAAAACATGAGGTTTTTCTACCCGAGTCTCTTGTAACAGCCAAGAATTCAGTTTGATATACAAAGGCTGAGCCCTGTGAGCAGACATTACACAGAGGATGGTAAGCAGCTGTTCTTCATTCACATCAACAAAGGTTATGCATGGAGGAAATGAACTTACATTAAGCCAGGAGGGATTCTGGACAGATAGTAGACACACTTTTCTGACAAAGGGATGTAATACAGATGGGTTCATGATGAAAAACAACTGTGGAATTTCTCTCCCGAGACGTTTACAAATAGGGTGGACAACCATGTGTTGATAAGGCTTTGAAGTCCTGTCTAAGAGGCAGATCAACTAAGGAGTTCTTGAAGTGCCTTGCTGCCCTTTCACCTGCATATAGAGTGTATGTTAAACAGAGGAACCCTGTGTTGTTTTACTGATAAATAATATGAGCCGTTCACAGAAACATAAAATAAAAGAAGGCACTCATTGCCAGAACAAATCTATATTCCACCCATCTACTTTTCTATTATAGAAGAGATTTCATTCTCTAGAGGAAATACTGTACACTAGACAGAATAACTAAAAATAAAATAATTAGTTTAGAAAGAAATAGCAAGGAGTGAAACATTTTTACGTCAACCGCATCCTGGTGTGACACACTTAACCAAAAACCAGTTTAAAAGTAGGTCATTTAAAATAGGCCTTTAAACATTGAAGGAACAAAAGTATGTGTTTTTGAAAGACCATCTAAAGAAACAGGGATTTACTGATCTTGAATTTCTAGTCTAGAGAATAACTTGTCTTTCTTTTATAAATTGTAGGTGAAAATGTTTTAGTTGATCTCAAAGTCTCATTTTTTAAATCTCAAATGGCTTCGTAGACATAACTCTGAAGCCTGCCTTCTCCCAAGTATGTAGGAAATATGTGGTTTAATTATCACGCCGGGGGGAAAAGAAAGAAGCTTATAACTGGAGGTCAATCTTTTAGGAGTGACCTTTGGATAAACATCTTTGAATTGAATCTTCAAAAAAAAAAAAAAATCAACATTTTAAAATTTAATCAAATCAGGTAAAACCCAAGAAAAAGCCCCAAATTAGGTACAGTAAGAGGTGTGCCGAGATTTCCACTGGACATGAACACACACCTTGAAAATACTATGTTTTTGAAATTAACCAAAGATTGTGTGGAAATTTGGATTAAGTCAAAAGTTCATTCTTTATGGATACAGTCATAGTGACTCAATTTTTTCTTCCCTTTCTTATAGGGCACTTAACAACATATTGAAAAGGGATAAATTGCAGCCATTTTCATCTGGAAATTCCAGGATAAAATTTCCAGCTACACTTATAGAAAATGCTGTCTATAAGAGAGAATACTTTCAAGATGAGTGATCAATAAATCAATAGAAAGAAGGAACTACATTCATAGAGCAGGCCCCATTTACTTCAAGTGCATTTATTTTCATTCTTCTCGGGTTATGAAATCACTGAGATGGTGTGTAAATTAGAACTGTTACACAAACTATCCGAGCATGGCAGTAAGGCCTGTTTAATCACTTTCACATTATGGCTAAAAGTTCCCCATGAATCTGGAAAACATTTGGAAAATATTTTAAATCTCTAAACTTTGTCAATGCAAGTAATTTTTTTTTTTTAAAAAAAACTAGTTCCCTTAGAAGGCCATATATTTTTACAAACTGTGCTGCCATTGGGGAAAAGGTTTAGGAAATTCCTTTTTGGAATGAGTTCAGAATCTGCATTAGATTTTTTGCATCTCTTCAATAGTGGCAATATTTTTGTTTATTTTATATTGAGAGTGAATTTGTTTTTTTCTTTCAATACTTTAAGCAGCCAAAAGTCACCCCATCTATGGTCTAGGTCAGTGGTTCTCAGCCTTCCTAATGCTGTGACCCTTTAATACAGTTCCTCACGTTGTGGTGACCCCCAACCATAAAATTATTTTCATTGCTACTTCATAACTGTAATTTTGCTACTGTTATGAATCGTAATGTAAATATCTCATATGCAGGATGGTCATAGGTGACCCCTGTGAAAGGGTTGTTTGACTCTCAAAAGGGTCACGACTCACAGGTTGAGAACCGCTGGTCTAGCGGGAAATAACTTTTTTTTTTTTTGGTAAAGTAAGAAATGGTTATAAGTAATGGGATTGGTTTTTTATTTTTTAGATTGGGAGTTTGTATTATGCTTCTATTTACTGGCTGTGTGACCATGGACATTCACTCAATTACTGAATGTTTTAGTTTTCTTATCTGTAGCAGGAGTAACAGTAGCCCCCATAGGCCTGTCCTGACTATGAAGTGGTATAATAAATATACATAATAAATTGTGGGAAGAGTGTTCTTGCTAAAGTGCAGGCTTTCTAAAGTGCAGTCACTTCCCTCCTAAAATATTTTAGTGGTTCCCTATTCCCCTCTGGATTTAGGACACTCTTCCCAGTAGGATCTAAGTATCCGTTTGCTATCTGATCCCAGCTTGCCTACCGCACAAGCATCAATGCCATATTTCTTGAAATATAGCATCTGTTCTCTCTTTTCCAAAACTTTGCATAAAGCTGAAATTTGCCATCCCTATGTGGCCCCAGCCCCCACCCACAGATTATTTAGGTATTACCCTTAAGTAATTTTACAACACCTACTGCACTTACATGAAACTTATTTGCACATCAGAACAGGAGCTTCTGGAGGGCAGACACTGTGACTCATTCATGCTAGTCTTACTGTGTATCTCCAGCATCTTATGCTCATAATTGTAATCCTACGACATAATAGGACTCAGCAATTATTTATTGAATGGATGAATAAATGAATGTTTCTAAGGCCTCATTTGCTGTTCTTGGGACTTATAACAACTTTTATTATTATTGGAAACTTTTAAATTTAATTCTCTCACATTGGGGCTTTCACTCCTGTCCCCTCTACCTTGGAAAAATCTCTGTCTTCTCTCAAACAGAGAGCTCATCCTTTCAAATAATTTGGGTCTCTGCTCTTATATCATCTCAGAGAGATCTTCTCAGATTAGGTAAGTAGATAGGACACAAGAACACACAGTTAGCCTGTTGTCAAACACAGCTTTATTTTTTATCATAGAACTTGTCAACTATGGACAGTACACTGTTAAATAAAATCTATGGGAGGCCATTGTTTTTGATTGAGCTCCTGTGTGAGGCCCGGACAAACCAAACCAAAATGGAGTCACTCAAGCTAAGTGCCATGTAATCAAACTGAAACTTAAAACACCCAAATAAATCAGCTTTACAGAAACAGGAGATTCCCCACCACCAGTTAGATGAGGGCTAATTTACAAGGAAAGTAACTTTGTAGTAACCCATCTACTTTTTGTTTCCTGTTTCTGCTTTCTTCAGCCTTTGTCTGCCTAAGAAGTCCCCACCTTTCAGCTGGTGCCTGTCTAAATCTTTAGACGGGATACTGCCTGATTCATGCATTGCTAATAAAAGCCAACTATATTTTTAAACTAAATTTGTTGCCATTTTGTTTTTGAAAATATTTTATGTTTATCATTTAGTTGTTCTGTTGCAGGAAGATGAGGCCAATGGAGAGGAAAAATCCTTGTTTAAAAAAGGAAGGGCTTTATTTCAGCCCATTGAGCGATGGCACAATTCAAAACAGCCATGCTTCCTAATTAGTTCAGTCTTCTCCTTTTTATCCCCAGTCAAAAAGTTCTAGCCCACATGTACCTTGTTCATTGATCAGTTTGAATCAAGCTGGAGAACCAGCTCCAGCTTTTACAGAACCTCAGTCTTTTACAGAAGTGGAAGGAAGTGTTAATTTCCAGGTCCCAGGAAGTTAAGGTTCTACAAACACTGTGGGAAGGATTTCACAGGTGCACCCTGGGGGTGTCCTTGAGAAGACCTCTGTTTTCTTAGACCTTACTTTTTCTGGGTATCTTCTCTCAGTTCATTATTGATATTTGTAAGCACCACAAGGTGGAATTATTTTTTTCACCACTAGGGCCCCAGCTTCTGCAATACTATCTGTCATGTAGAAAATGTTACTGTTAAGTATGGTGTTGAATACGAGAAATACAAGATTATAAAGTCCTTGGGAATTGTGTTTGTTCCATATCATCTAACCTAAAATGTTACAGAATATAATTGATAATTATAATGTATACACGTATATTAACTGAAATCACCTAAAAAATGTGTATTTGCCCTTTGTATCTTTTCAAAGGGGTTAATTGTACACATGAGTAACAAATGCCTCTGAGGCAGCCACAAATTGTGGGTGCCTTTGGTGGTGTTGATTAGGTAGGGAATTAAAGTTAATTAAGTGAGCAACTCCAGCTGTGGGAAATGGAGGCAGAAAGTTGCTGTGAATCAGATCTTTGTTCCCCTAAGCATCATGGCAAATTTTGACTTAGTTATGTAAATGTAGAATAGAAAGGTTTCTCCCATTTGAAGTAGGGGATGGCAATGAAACAAAAGGTTGCCACTCCTTGAGACCTCAGGTGAGCAAAGAAAGGTCCCTAAGATAGAGTTAGATTAATTTGCATAAGGACCCTGTAACTGCTGGAGAAGAATCCACCTACGTGCCTTTATTCCCTGTGATTTAGCCTTAGTGGTGGGGGAAGGGGTCAGAAGGTTTTTTAGGGCCTTATGCTTGCAGAGCCCCTTCCAAGTCTCTGGGCAGGTTCACAAGGTTATATGCACTCAACTGTTGATTAATTATGACACTGACCCCACTCCAACATTTCTGCTCAACTTCTTGAATAATATAAGTACTTTAGAGGTCCAGCTAAGGGAAAGTTGAGTTAGGGATACATTTAATTTGGTATAAGTGGGATATCTTTTATCTGGTTCAAAGCTCATTCTGTTTATCATTAAGTTTTTGCTAGTTGCTCTGGTATAGGAATGATTTGCAAGTGCTGGGGGTCAGCAAAGTACTTCCAAGTGAAGAAGACTAAGAGCCCTCAGGAGCAAGAAGTTCACTCTGACCTTCCCCAGCCTTATTGTGTGAGAGATGAACATAAAGGTCACTCTTTGACTTAGCTCTCCTGAAAGCAGACCATAAGACCCCAACATAACAGATGGCTTGAACTATACCCAGGGTAGGGGGGTAGGGGAGGAATACTATACAGAGAGAACAAGATGACTCTCAACAGGCCTTGCTGGGTTCTACCCTCAGTTCATTGCAATTAGGTCAAACCCTCTTTCTATCCAATCATGTTTCTCTACCATTATCTGCTTCTTTCATCAGACTTAGCATAAAAAGACATAGTTTTCCCTAAATCTTTGGGTCCACATTTTGGAAGATTCTCATGTCATGTAAAACCTTGTTAAATAAATTTGTGACACTTTACTCATACTGTCCTGTCTTTTGTTATAGGAGTTTTAGTCATGACCCTTGTGATGGAAGAGGAGAAGGTATTACCTTTTCTCCCTTATGCAAGAATATTTCTACTGCCAACACTTCAGAATCACCTAGTTATAGAGCAAGAAGTTTGCTATAACTTGAATTCATGTGTTGGAAATTTAATCCCCAAATTATATGTTGATGACATTTGGATGGTGGGCCTCTGAGGGGCATTTATGATTAGATGAGGTCATCTGGGTGGGACCCTAATAATGAGACTTTTGGCCTTATAAGAAGAGAAAGGGACACCTGAGCTGGCATGTTCTTGCTCTCTTGCCATGTGATACCCTCTGCCACGTTATGACACAGCTAAGAGGCCCTTATCAGATGACAGCACCATGCTCTTGGATTTTCCAGCCTCCAGAATCATGAGCTAAATAATCTTCTTTTCCTTATAAATTACTCAGTCTCTGGTGTTCTGGTCTGTTATAGCAACAGACAGAAAATAAACTAAAACAAAGGGGCAGAAGTCCCATCATGGTACGAATCCTACATTCCCCGTTGTCAGAAATATGTGGATAATTTAGGAGCAAGAAACTCTTTCTAATTGGGCAATTTAGAAAACTTTGATGAAATTTAGTTTAAAATGAGACTGCAAGATGTTTTTAAAATCACTGTGTTAGCAAAAAATTCTGGAAGCAATAAAATGTGAACATTACTTTTATTAGACTTTGTTGAAAAAGACATTCACTGTTTGATCCCTAAGAGAAACCAAAAAGAAGAGAATGTGGGGTATGATTTCTAAGCCTTGACCTGACACCCTGCCATTCCCTTTTCTATGTGCATATGCGCATAGAAAACTGAACCTTGCAACAGAAGAGGACATGGTGTTTGACGTTGCTGGACTCCTGGAATACACCTGCACTGTGTCTCCAGCCTCAGCTAGCAGACTCAGACAGACAGGTTGGAGAAGGTAATTTTCCTTGTAGTTGGGAAATTGAGGTGCCAGGAATGGTGAGTGTGTTCTGGAAATGAAATTATAGCCCAAATGAAATCTCTATATGAACACTGACAATTCAGACATAGAAACAGAAATACTGCATGTCCTCACTTATAAGCAGGAGCTAAATAATGTGTACATATGGGAGCAGAGTATGGATCAGTGAACAATGAAGACTCAGGAGGGTGGGAGTGTGTGAGTGCGGTGATGATGAGTGCTGCTTGGTTGGTACAATGTGTGTTATTTCAGTGATGTATGCACTGAAGGCCCTGACACACTGTAATATGTCAACATAGCAAAATCACACTCATATGCCATGAATATGTACAAAAAAAATGAAAAAAGAAAGACTGTAAGAGTGAAAGGTATCATCATGGGAATACAGGTGTTGATAATGAAGAGAATATGTGGTTCTCTCCTGGTCATTCCCATGTTGTAAAGAGGATCCTGCTGCATAATCTGGCACAGTGTTTGAAAGCCCTAAAATAAGCATTTGAGAATTAGGAAAAATATTGGATATTTTTCCCTAAGAAAAATCCTAGGCCAGTTTCTGTCTCCATTTCCATTCATCTTTCCAGGTTCTAACTCTATCTCCAGAAGGCTGATTTCTAAGGATTATCAAGAAGATCCCTTGCCCTCCAGCCGGAGATGGCAGGGCTGAAGGAGAATGGGCTCAGAGTCTTTATTGACCTGATGTGGTGAACTAAACCAGGTGGTAAATTCTCTGCTCTTTCTCCCATTGAGAGGTGAAGACTAATTCTCTTCTTCTCTTTGCTCTTGACTGGCTTAAGTGACTTACTCTAGTAACTGAATACAGTGGAAGTGATATTTGGGAACTTCTGAAGCTAAGTCATCACAAGAAGCCTTGCATCCCCCATCCACACAGATCTTCTGGAGTACACACTTACTTCCATGTGAGAAGACTGACTACCCTGGGACGGCTTTGCTGGAGGGAGCTATATAGCCAGATAGCCATAGGCAGAGACTGCCTGGAAAGGGAGTAATGGCAGCTATCGCCAAGCCATTCCAGCCTTCTCTGCAGATAGGTGAGTGAAGACACTGCCTTGGAGGACACGCCAACCTCAGCAGATGTATCATGGAGAAGAACCCAGGAGCCCAGTCAGGAACAGAACTGAAGCCCAAGATATATGACCCATTTGAGCTTTCCTAACCATCTCCAGATGTTCTAACCAATCCAGCTGAGGGAATAGGTATTGTAAAGCAGAGACAATCTGTCCCAGCTGTGCCCGGCCAGAATTCCTGACCTGCATAAGCATGAGCATAATCCACAATTGCTGTCTTATACTTGGAAGTTCGGGGGTGGTTTTTTCATAGCAATAAATAACCAAACACTTGGCAGCCTCCCAAGTGGGCCATCCGTGCTCGGCTGAGTCCCTCTGGCACAGTTCCTATAAGGCAGCCCTCTCCATATGGTTTCTCCTGCCTTCTTGCCTGTGGGAGGCGATGGCTCACTGCCAGTGCCAGCAGTTATTGGCTATCTTCAATCCTGTCCATCTTCTTTCAAAATAGTTACCTAATTAAACTCTCTTGAATTATACCTTTTGAGAGTGCCTTATGTTTCCTGCTTGGATCCTGGCTGGTACATCAGACCTCACACACATTCCTCAAGATGTACTTGTATTAGGGAGCAGGGAAGAAAGCTGTAGTCTCTGTAAGGAGGTTCAAAATTATGCTTCAGAAAGTTGTAGAAAAAGTCACCCTAGCAAAAAGGTATGTGTATATATATGTCAAGTGCTTATGTCAAGCAATACATGTTATTCTAAATTAGATGCTTTATAATAGATTAGGTTTTTAAGGCCATCCAGAAGTTCCCTGGGATTCGGTGGGTCTAACCTACTCTTTTGCTTTGTTTGTGAGGAAAATGGTCCTTTTCTGGCACACTGCATGTATCTTACATATTTTGTTTAATAGTTATGTCACATTATCTATATTCCAGCCACTCTTCTAATACCCTTACAAATAATAATTCACTTAATCCTCTTTATAATCCTATCAGACATGTGTGATTATTATCATCATTTTATAGATGAGGAAACTGGGGCATAATCAGCCCACATGTCCCAGCTAGTAAGTGGCAGAGCTGACGGCATTCAAAGCTACACAGTTCAGTATGAAGTCTGCAGCCTCTGTCACTGTTTTATGCTGTTGGAGCTTGTCGAGAAAGATTTAGAAAACAGTAGAAATGAGTTACCCTGGTACGATGTGAGATTGGGCTCAGTGAATGCTGGGGACTTCTCCAAGGCATCAGAGATGAAGAAGAGAGAAAAAAGCTGAGAGGTCCTCAGAGAATAGATACCACAGAGGACAGGTCGAGTAGTTTCTGTGCTGTGTAACCAGTTGCCCTAAAATTTAGGGCAACTTAAAACAACAATAATGTGCATTGGAATTCAGAGTACAGCAGGGTCTCTAACCCACTGTATCCTATGTGTGGGGAGCAAGGGAAAGGAGAAGCTATCAGAACTCTGAGGGTAGCTATTTGTAGAGAGTGTCTGATGAGAGCTGTGGCCTTTAGGGAGGAATTTAGATAACCAGGGATGAGCCAGTGGAATAGGAAGAGGGTAAACAAGCACCTCTACCTCCCTCCTTGTCCTGCTGCCCCCTGACCTTCTGCTTGCTTACCCCACTGGATGCTAGAGCCAATTCATACAGTTTAGCCTCTCAGGATCCTAGGGCAGGGGAGAAATTGGATCTGGTCAGGCAAACAGAAGATATCCAACATGCCAACATATTACCAGGGTAGGGCAGGATGAAGGGCAAACCTGGGATGTGTTTTGGAAGGTCACCAATTGTCTCTTGTAGAGCTTCAGGTGACTGTTTCTGGAGTTTGTAATGCCATCATTAACAGACTCTATATGATGTCGAGTTATGTACAATTACAACTTTTTTGTACGTAAAATACGGCACAAATACTGGCAATTTCATCTAGTTTAACCTAGTAATCTAAGCACTTTCTACTGAAGTTACTAGTGAATAAATTTCTCATGTTGGATAACTAAAAATATTACTCCCCATTATTTTATCATTGGGTATTTTTGAAGTTAGGATTGTCTAAAATACTTGAATGAAATGAATATTCTAATTATATTATATTATATTTTGTTGTTTGTGTTCAGGGATGAGCCAAGATAAAAATACAAAGTCACACATGGTAATTAGCTTGATTTAGCTATTCCACAGTGTGTACATTGTTTCTAAACATCATGCTGTGTATGGTAAATATATACAATCAAAAATAAGAACCACATTAGAAAAAATGTAAAGTTAGCAAAGCGTCTGAGGAAGGCATGTTGCTTGGTACAGCTCATGGCAGTCTGTCTTTGGTGCCCAGTTGAAATGGTTTAATCTACCTAGCAGTTTGTCCTTCAAAAGTAGACAACCTTGAACCCAAGCAGAGGACTGTAAGGGGCAGTTGATTCCTGGGTTTTACAGAGGTCCAGCAGTAAGTAGAAGAGGCTCAGGATAGATCATGTGAAGGATAAGTTTTGAATTTCGTATTCAAATCATGCCTTTGACTGTATTTGCCTCTAATAACATGTTATTTAGTAATCTATTACATAAAGAAATACTGCGATTTTGATGTGTTTTCTTACCCTGCCATGCAACTAAGAAGGTGCAGGTCAAGATGCTGGTTAATATAGATTTTGAAGGGAATGCTTATGGATACATATATTTTAAAATTCTGCCTCCTTCCACCACACACAGGGTGAAAACAGAAAGTCTCCCTGAGGTAGATCTTTGTTGCCTAAAGAATTATTCTAGTAGTGTAGTAGACAGAATAGTGGACACCCAAGGATGTCCATACCCTAAACTTCAGGACCTATGACTGTGTTACCTTACGTGATAAAAGAGACTTTGCAGATGTGACTAAGTTAAGTATTTTGAAATGGAGTTTTTCTGTGTTATCCAGGTGGTCCCAATTATCGCAAGAGTTCCTATAAGAAGGAGACAGGAGGGTTAAAGTTAGAAGGTTCTTTGATGGTGGGAATAGAGATCAGATGGAGATGTAATCAGATACAGATCAGAAAATGATGTAATCATTGGGTGTGGCCATGAGCCAAGGAATGCCAGTCACCTCTGGAAATCAGAAGAGGCAAGGAATAGATCCTCCTTCAAAAGGAAAGAATCCTGCAAACATATTGATTTTAGTCCCATAGGACTCAGTTTGGACTTCTGACCTTCAAAACTGTAAGTGAATAAATCTGTGCTGTTTTGCTCTAATAAATTGGTGGTAATATGTTACAGCATCCACATGAAACTACTAAATGTTGTTTCCCTACTTATGTGAATGAGGAGGTACTGATGGTCCAGGATAGAGGCCATCATTCATTCCTACTGTTTTTCTTTAAAAACCCTGATGTGAAGTTTGCATGAGGAGCCCAGGAATCTCAGTGAGATTGGAACCAAAACATATATCCAGAAACTTGAATTTAAAGGAATCTGTCAGGGAAGACTAGGGTGACTCTTACCAAGACCTGGCAATAGAGAAGGACAACGATATGTCTGGGGACAAAGGAAGGGGAAGGTCTTGGCTAGTCCAGGTTCAACATAAGATTCCAAGTGTTGTTGGGGAGGACTGTAATTTAGGCTAACAGCCCCCCAGGAACCTGCTGCCCAGATGTGTTATCATGTTTTTAGGGATATTAAGTAAGGCATTGTGTACAAAAAGAACTCTAAGAATCCAAGGGTGAGGCATCCCTGAAGCTGGCCATGCAGGGGCTTGGATCAACCCAGCAAGGCTTAGTAAGCATCTGTTGGCACCAAGTTCCCAAGAATGATGGTATATGGCAATGAGAAACAGTGACAGAAGGCTGACTGGACTTGAGTTCCCCCTTTCCTTGGTTTCTAGGCAAGGATTTATCAAATTGGGATTGAGTAATCCCAAATCCCAAATGGGGTGGGGAATATAGATGGGGTAGAGTTTAAAAAGAAATTCTGGACTATCTCTTTAAAAGATTTGTTTTGAATCAGTAATAAGAACAAAATAAGATATGTGCATAATTGTTTAATGGGTTTGTGGAGCAGATCATACGAGCTATACATGGCATTTGTTTTGTGTTAGAAAATTTAAAAACAAATTTCTAGCTTACCCCCTCTTGTACTTTTGAATATCAAACTAAACTATACTAGTTTGTATATTCTTTATCCTTACCTTTAATGAATACACACACACACACACACTTTTGTAACACAGGACCACAAAACCAAAGGACTTGCACTTACAGACCTCATCTCCTTAGAATGTCAGCTTCTTTAATTTCAGAGACTCCATCAACATGCATTTCCCAAAAGTTGCTCAACCTTTGTGGAGGGACGATTTTGTGTCAGATATTGCTCTTAAGATTTTACATAGCTTATATCATTTAAATTTTTCCACAATTCGGTGAGATAGATCTTCCTTCCATTTTATAGGTTCATAGAGCTCAAGAATTTCTTTTAGAGGGTTATGAGATGGCTCTCTAACCATATTATTAGTTTTATAAACATCAATGAAAGTGGCAGCAAGTGAAGCAGGAATACTAGTAGGATGCATAAATGTAGTTCGTCTAGGGACAAAATCAAGATATAAATATAAGATGTAATATAATAATTTGCATATCATTATTTTGTCTTAATTAGCCACTCACTCGTATTAGCAAGCAGCTCAGCATATTCTTCTTCAACTCCACTTTTGCCCCCAATCATCCAGCTTATACAGGTGTCGAGAATGCATGATAAATGTATAAAAAACACCCAACACTGTGCATTGAATGTTGAAGTACTTGTTAAAGTATGGTTGAGTAAAAAGTCAGCAAAAATATAATCTGAAGTGCGCAGTGAAAAATAGGTGAGACAAAGAGAATGTTTGATACTATTTCCAAAGTAACAAATAGATTTGAAAAATAGCAGCTCTAGAATGACCACCCTACTCTGTATCCCCTTCCAACTAAAAAGGTTGAATGCACACCATGACTTTGAAAGACAGGATTGTGAAAGTCTCCTGAATGAATAATTCTATAGCTGCATAAAAATCTTTTATATATGAAAGGTATTGCCCTCGGAATTTATTTGGTTTTTGATATTTGGAAGGCTATATTTTATGCGTGACCACCAATCACCATTTGAAACAGACATTTCTGCTGCCTACCAGTGTTCCTTTCACCCTATCAACTCAAATATGCCTGTTCATCTGAAGTCATCAAATTCTAGTTTCCTAACATTTACATTATATGTCTTGTGAAATTTTATGTTTCCTGTGATAGCAAGAAGCCCAAGTGATAATTTACCTGGCAATAGAAAGTAAAGAATATGGGTATATAATTTGTGTATAAATTCCTGTATAACCACTGCATATTTTTAATATCATATGAAATAATTATAATTTTAAAAAAGATTTAACAGATTTTTAAAATTAAATTAAACCAAGGCTGTAAATTACTTTTTAAGCACATTTGACGAGTACCATTAGAATCAGAATCATTAAAATGTATTTCAAGTTGTAATGGTACTTTTTGCTTAAAAAGAACATTTAATCCCAGAGTACATGGTGGCAATATACATACCTTTTGAAAAGAGCATTCTGGATTCTGGATTTAAATGATCACAGAACTATCAATATGGGTTTCAAATTTAGACTCTCTCAAGCCATTAACTTAAAATAACATGTCCATTTTGTTCAAAGACCTAGCAGGAAAGAACAATTAGCAATTTTTGAATGATCATTTTACTTACACTCAAATTCCCAAAGTAAACTCATGACTGGAGTAAACATGCTATAAACATAAAATAGGATCTTAATTTACCTTAAAAATTTAAGAAGTTCTATCTGTGAAATGGTTATTTATAGCCTATAAACAAGTTTCTACCTGGGTGAAAAAAAACAATTACCTTTCATATCTGAGAGTGAAGAGAAATTATATCTGAAGTTTGTTTTCTTTCTCAACTTGCCTTTATGGCACATTTATTCAGAGTGAAGGAGTAAAAACTGATCCAGCTCTTATGTAAACTAGAATATTGGCTTTTAGAATCCCAGGGAGATTTCTTCTTAATATTTTTGTATTCACTAAAATAAACAATAATTTTGTTTAAAAAAAATTGAATGAGTACTAAGACATCTATCTGTTGGTCAGAATTCATTCATACATAACCGCAGTGTGGTTCCCACCTGATATTATAGGAATTATTTTACAGTTCATTCTTGATTTGATCGTTTATTATGTTAAATATTTATTACTCATGTGAATAGCTAGGGGTTTTAAACCAAATTAACAAACATTTATTGACTATCACTAGGTCCCAAGAGCTACATTTCGATGATATTATCATTCCTGTGAAACATAGAAATCCAGGTTGTTTAAGCCACATCATCATCTCGAAAGGTAGAAAAGTTCCAAATTTCCTCATCTAGAGTAAAGAAAACTTAATTACTAGAACAAAAATCTAATTGCAAAACACATCAGGAAAGGCATGAGTAGTGATAATAATAATAATATCCATCATTCATTTAATGTTAAGTTAGAAAATAAAATATATAGTGTCTCCCAAATGCCTTCTGAGATCTCTACTGCCTTGCCTGGTCAGGCCTTTTTCAAGTATAATGTAAAAACTTGACTCTATTCAGATACATTTATCCCTTATGTTATTTTTTTTCTGCACAAGCTAAAAGATTTAGAGTTTATAAAACTGCTTTTTGCTGCTTTAAGGACCCCAAAAGGCAATGTTCTAGAAGGACAGGTAAAAGTATGTAAGAATAATTCAACTATTCATGAGATCTAGACAGGTCCTTAATGTTTCTTCGAGGTTTTATACATCCATTCGTGATTTCACTGACAAAGAATCTTTAATGCCTCCTATATAAAATAAATTATAACTGTATAAAAATGATTTGTGAAAATACACTATTATTAGGAAGATAGGTAGCCATTAGACCATTTATTTTCCATTCATTTTGCAAGGAAGCGTATCCCTCTGAGCCTGTTTGATTTGGATAAGTTCTCCTAAAGTAAATATTGCTATGATAGCTTCCTGTTTAATTTCAGGCTAGTCAACTGACTGTAAAAATCTTCCAGTTGTATTAGAAATTCCTTCACATGGATTCCAATGTAAATGCCTTCATATTATTTGATATGTAAAAACCAAGTAACTCTTACATTCAACCTTTTATAGCATTTTGTTCTTACATTACTAAGAGACTGGAACTACTTTACAAAAATAATGGTATTATTATCACTTCTCAGCCTTTTGCCTAAGATCGAATGTAAAATAATGATAATATTATTTTTTTCTTTTTTAGAGACAGAGTCTCACTGTGTTGCCCTTAGTAGAGTTCTGTGGCATCACAGCTCACAGCAACCTCCAGCTCTTGGGCTTAGGCTATTCTCTTGCCTCAGCCTCCCAAGTAGCTGGACCTACAGGCGCCTGCCACAATGCACAGCTATTTTTTGGTTGCAGTTTGGCCGGGGCCAAACCCGCCACCCTTGGCATATAGGGCCGGTGCCCTACTCACTGAGCCACAGGTGCCGTCTAATGGTATTATTTTTAAGTACAAACAGTATGTCCCATTTAAGCCAACATTTAACACATGGCACATTAATTTTTAGGCAGAAATTAAATTCGTTATTCTATCGAATTTAATTTATATCGATTTAAGAACCATCTATCCTGGTTCTTTTTTTTTTTTTTTTTGCAGTTTTTTGCCGGGCTGGTTTTGAACCTACCACCTCCAGCATATGGGGCCAGTGCCTTACTCCTTTGAGCCACAGGCACCACCCCTGGTTTCCTGGTTCTTGAGAAGTTATTTGTTATTTTTTTTCTTATCTGCAAAATTAAATTCCCCCAAATCTATCATCCTTCCTGCATCTGGACCCACATAACCTGCCTTTCCTGCTGTTACAGGGGATAAGTGTGGCTCTACCACTCTGCTCATATACCAGGTCCTGTTTCTCAACTTCTGTGGGTTCAGCTGGTCTCTCTTCTGCATCACAGTTTGTTATTTCTGCTCTAAATTATCCCCAAAACATAAAACATGCTGTAATATCTTCCAAATACATCAAGAAGCCCCCCCACACACACACACATATGTATGTATATTACTCCCTCATAGAACTCTTTGTTAAACTCATGGCAGTTAGGCTTTCTTCCCTTCCCATACCAGAGAGAAGTGCTCATTCAGGTCACAAGTGTCCTCTGCTTTGCCATGTCCACATAAAGCTTTCATCCTCATCTAACTTCATGCATTGGCAGCATTTGGTAAACTGACTGTTCTTTGCCATTTTCTTTGCTTGGTTTTCAGAACGCTCACTGAGCTGCTTTTAGCCCTTTCCCACTGACTGCCTTGTCTCTCGCTGTTGCTGGATCTGCTTCCTTTTCCTGATGGGGCCTTCAGCTCCTTTCTTTCTCATTTCCTTGGTAATCTCTTGTTTCTGAGCTAAAAACTTTTGGTGAACAGACAACGTCGAGTAAGATTGATTTAAAGAAGATTCACAGCATCTCTCTTTCTTGATTCCATTTTCATCCCTTCAACCTATCTGCTGTCCTTGAGACCAAATACAATTTTACTCATTCATTTGACAAATATTTAATGAGCAAATGTCTGTAAGCTCTGTGCTGTCCTTTTGATAATCTAGGCTTTGGATGATTTCTGAGCTCTGCCTCTGTTTTTCTTGGGCAAGCTCGTTCATTCCTATTATCCATTACTTGAGGTATGTTCTGAAACCTCTCCAATTCCTATCTCCAGCTTAGACTTTTCCCCTAAGCAGCAAACTCAAAATTCGACCATCTAAATTTCTATACTTGGAACAGATACTTCACATTCAACATTACGATTAAAATTCAGGTTTGTAAGAAATGCAGGCAACACAAACATCAGTGTTCTTTCTGCCTGTGTCAGAGATGAGTCCCTCCTCTTCCCTCGCAATGCCTGTCCCTGGCTCTCTGTTCCTGGTCGCCTCACCTCTGTTCCTGCTAATAGCACTATATCACTTACTTGCCCTTACCATCTGTTCTCTAAGGACTTCCCAGCCTCCAGGCTTAGATTCCTCTAATCCTTGGCCCGCATTTCTGCCAGAATGATCTACCTAAATTGAAATCTAAGTATTCCATTTCCTTGAATAATACCTTGTATGATGCTCCATCTCTCATGGAATGGAGTTCATGATTTCTTTCATTGTAAGAACAAAACCTCTTAAGTCTCATTAGTTCTTGTACCAAAGCTCCTAAGTTCTGGCCCACCAGAATGACTGGCAGATCTGGGAAGCTGACACCCTCTCTCAGACCTCTTTGTTTTTTGCCTGTGTTTCCACAGCTTGAAATGTTTGGCCTTCGTCCTGTGCTCTGATGAATATGCATTCTTCCACACTACTCAGATGAAACACTATCTTTGATGTTCCTTAGTCCTAATGGCTTCTTGAGAAGGTATTGCAAATTCTCAACAGGAATTAAGTGTTATGATCGGTCTTTGGTCACTGCAGTCATAACAGCACCGAAAGCCCAGTAGTGACTCTCGCAGACTCCTTGTCATACCACCTGGGTGGATGGACAAGGATAAGATAGGGGAGAATAACTGGATTACCAGGTCAAGTCTCTCACTCTTTTCCCTCACTTTCTGGGCTGGGCTGCTGCAGCTGGGAGGAAGAGTGACATGGGCCATTGCGTCTGTAATTGTGCCAGTCATCCCCAAAGCCAGCCCAGTGTCACCAAAGTCCATGGTAATTGCTGCCTGGTTACCGCTGATGTTTATTCGAAGCACATCAGCTCTTTAGTCAGGTGAGTCCTATAGGGTCTGGGTCCTTCCCTTCAAGGCCAGTGTGTTTACTTCTGGCCCAGGGTGAAATGCCATCCAGGAAATAAGGCTTGAAGTCAGGGGCTTCCAGAGTTTCCTTGGCATTTTATTTAAGGGTGGCTGAGTTGGTACTGAATTTGCAAAACAAAGTCCTCCAAACTTTTCCCTTTCCTTTCCCCTGTGGAAGAAGACTCTCCCAAGCTGCATTGCTTGGAGTTTCTATAGACACCGGCTTGGCTGCCGCCACTAGGGTCTCACTGGGCCATGTATACCCCAAGTCCACAGGCTGTGAGCTAGCACAGCTGCAGAAATTGTCCTAGGACCGAAGAAGCCTTTGTAGCCTGCCTGCCTTACAAATTTATTTCAGGCCCCAGGCTGCTTTTTGTCAGCCAGTGGCAGGGCTAGCCGGAATTCAGATTTTGGAGCAGAGATTTCCCTCTATCCAGGGTGTCAATGATCCCTCCATGATGCCAGCAGAATTCTGCTCTGTGTTGTGTTCCCCTCTGACAAGGTGGCTCTGAATTTCAACACAATTTCCCACAATCACTTCATTCTCCCTCCCCACCCAGATTCTCCCTCAACTTGCCTTCTGGCAAGGTGCTGCCAGAGGACGCTGTACAGGTGGTGAGGACAAGGCAAGCCTGTCATTTCTTCCCTCTTCAGAGCCTCTTTCTTTGGTATCATGTTAAAACCACGTACTATGATTGCTCACCTGAGTTTTGGGCTTTTGATGGTGCTGCCTTGCATGGAAATTGTTGTTGAATTTGATGTTCCTGTGGAGTGGTGATTGTCGGAGGTTTTTATTTGGCCATTTGCTCTGGCCTTTTCCCCACTCATTTGTTTTTATGATTGAATAATGTTACAAAGATAAACCACATTTTATTTAAGCATTCATCAAGTGATGGGCGTTTTGATTTTTCCACTTTGAGGGTATTAAGAATAATGCTTCTATGAACATTCATATACACGATTTTGTGTGGATATATGTTTGCAGTTTTCTGAGGTACATATTCAGGAGTAGAATTGCTGGGTCATGTGACAGCTGAACCTTTAACTTTTTGAGGAACTGCCACGTGTGAGGGTTCCAGTTTCTCTGCATCCCCATTGATGTTTGTTACTGTTTATGTTTTTTTATTGTAGCCATCTTAATGAATGTGAAGTGGTTTCTTTCTGTGGTTTTACAGGACTGTTTTGTTTGTTTGTTTTTTCGAGTAAGAATCTCACTCTATTGCCCAGGCTAGAGTGGAGTGGCATCAGCCTAGGTCACAGCAACCTGAAGCTCCTGTGTTTAAGCATTGCTCCTGCCGCAGCCTCCCAGGCATCTGGGAATACAAGCACCCACCACAATTTCTTTTAGAGACTTTGCCTCCTTCCCTTCCTCTATTTTCTTCTTATGGCTTGTCTATAGTCCCCTTTGAGCTAAGACTGAAGTCAAAAGTAAAAGTGTAAAATAAAAAGTAAAAGTGTGGTTCGATCATTATAATTTTTATTATGATGATTTTTATTTGAGGCTGTGTAGAAAAGAACCAAAAAATGGAGATAATTGGAAAGATAAATAACCCAGGCTGAGCACACACAGTATGCACCTCCTGGATGTGCAATCATAATGACCTTGATAACACGTAAATTGAACCTGATGTAGGATGGTTATCATTTCTTCAGTTTCACACTCTCCCCATTCTATCCTCCCTACCACTTTTAAATTTGTGCTTAACACGTGGATTATCAGATTGTTACATATTGTAATCGTCTGGTCCAATGCTTCTCAAAATTAAGGTGCATAGGATTCATTTGGAGATTTTGCTAAAATGCGGTTCTGACTCAGGACGTCTGAGAGTCTGTATTTCTAACAAGCTCCCAAGTGATGCTGATGCTCCTGGTCCTGGGCCAAGGCCCACAGTTTGAGGAGCCTGGGAATCTACTATATTCCCAGGAATGTTTAGGAATTGGTACGATAAAATTAAAGGCCTTCTTGATGAGTAAAGGGATTAAATGTGCAGTTTTCCCTTTATCAACATTACTTTGTCATATACTAGGAAAGAAAGCCAAATTGGTCTTTCTAGAACTACTTGGGTTTGAAAGGCATTCTCATTACTCCATTTCTGGCCTTTTGAGGCCATTTCAAAATCATGATGCTTTACTTTCTTCTTGGAATTCATAATAAACTTACCTAATTTTGCTTTAACAAAGTTGTGAAGTACATGGGCCTGCGTTTTTCTGGTTTTCACGTTATCTCATGACATCTTACATTAACTCTTCAATGAAACCTCTGAACTTGTTCTGATCAGAGAGTTAATAGCAAATAATAATAGTGTAAGACAGATGAGAATGCAGTAGTCAGCTGCTGTGTGACACACACTGTTGGTAAGTGCGGGAGCCACGGGGATAAACTAAACAGAAATGGGTGTGTGTGCGCCTCACTTTAACCTAGTGAGATGGGTAATATTACCAGTTTACACATGAGAACACGCAATGAGGTATAATTGTGCCAGTAATCTGGGAAGTGGAAGAGCTGAGACATAAACTCAGTTCTTTTGGAATCCAAAATCCTTTCAAAAACCCCCAAACTCATTCTGAACAAGAATTTGTCTTCTTACCTCCTCCCTACAATAAATAACCAGACAGTTTGTATGCTTTATTATTCAAAAAAAGTAGTTCTCTTTCTCTTTCTTATTCTTTTAGAATAAGGCAGCTGATGCTACAGTGAGACCTCTCGAGATATTGTGTAAATAAGGATCCCATCTTCATGCTTAAGGAGTCCAAACATACGTGAAATGTGGTGCTGTCACACTGCTTCACAATTAAACTGTTTTTCTCATTTTGATGTGATTTCCTATCTTTTCATCTCTTGTCCTGGATAATTAACTAGAATTGATATTTTCCCCAAAAGACAAGGGAAAATTCATACACAGAAATGCATTCAAAATGGCATTGAAATCTGCGTGTGAAAAATAAACAATAAAGACCATAAAGATAAGCCAGGAGAGTGTCTTTATGAACTCCAAGTAGGGAGTGTCTCCTTAAGCAGTATACAGAAACTATATAAAGGAAAACAATACAATTGAAGTGTATTAAAACTTCTGTTGATCAGAAATATATAAAGAAGATAAAAAGGTCAGTCACCAAATGGGAGGAGATAGCTTCAGCACATAGACCTATAAAGGACTCCTGCCAGCATATCAAAGAAAAAAATTCCAAAAAATAATGAAGATAAATAAAACCTAATAGAAAATGTTGCAAAAACACTTGAATGGGCACTTCACAAAAAAGCATCTCCATATCGCCAGTAAGCATATGAAAAGTCCCAGCCTCATTTGTCCTCAGGAAAATACAAATTAAAACCACAGTGAGATATTACCCCACATCCTTTGGAGTGGCTAAAGTTACAAAGTTGGCAATCTCAAACTCAGGCCATGGTGCAGAGCAATGGGTCTCTCATATGCTGCGTCTGGGAATGGAAGTTGGGACAGCAACTTTGGAAAACCTTTTAGCAAGAAATACCGAAACAGAAAAGATGCACAACCAATGACTCAGCAATTCCATACTTAGGTCATGTATGTCACAGATGTGTGAACAGTAGAAAGTCGTGTTTATGAACATGCACCCTCTTAACCCTTCATAATAGCTGAAAGTAGGGACAGTTCAAAGGTCTATAAATATAGAATGGAGAACAAATTGCATCTTATTCATTCAAGACCAAACCATCCAGACTGAAAATAATAACAACTGCCACATGTAACAATAGAGGTAACTCTCATAAACTCAATGTTCAGTAAAAGAAGTTAGACAGAAAGTAGACAGTGCACGATTCTGTTTATATGAAGCTCCAACACCAGGCAAAGCTGAGTAGGATCGTCACTATTGGGGAGAAGGAGGCAGTGACTGACAGGACATGAGGAAGATGGTGGGGGCACTGGAAAGGTGGTTTTTTTTTTTACCTGTATGGTGGTTCCCAAGGTGTGTTCACTTCCTGAAAATTCACTGAGTTATGAAAACTCATTAATGTATATGCAGGCCTAATACATATACTTTCCTGTACTTGTGTTATTTTTTCAATAAAAAATAAAACAGGGAGGCACCTGTGGCTCCAAGGAGTAGGGCGCCGGCCTCATATACCTGAGGTCAGGGTTCAAACCCGACCCCGGCCAAAAACTGCAAAAAAGATAAAACAAAGAAGTAAAATTGTTTAAAGTCTCTGTTTGCAATGTCATCTCTTCCTGGGTTTTCCCCTTCGTAGGAAAGAAGCCAGATGTTTATTTTATTGATCTCACCCTTTTGTCTTGCACAACTTACCTCTGTTTTTTAAACACATTTTTATGACAGCTGTAAAATACATCTCTATTCCAGTTATTTTTTGTCCCTGGGTTTTACATTTTCTACATAAAATCCATGCTGCATTCTTTTTAGAGTCCTGACCCGACCCTGCTTTTTATTATTTTCCATGCGCTTTTTGTTTTTCAGCAGAGTTCTGGTCATAACCTCACTTGACCTCAAGACAAATGCATTATCAAACATGAAACAAGACCAGTCACCCTGCACCTGATGTGTGACCCCATTCCATCTAACATTTAAAAAATCAAGGTTCCCTAAGAATGATGGGACGTTCACTTCCTGAGGATGTGACGCTTAGAACTGAATAGATGCTCTTTGAAAAGGAGCCCAGAGATGGAAGGATAAAAGCTCATCCTGTCAGTGCGGAGGGCTCAGCGGTCAGCGGTGGCGGCGCCGTGGGGGGTGTTAGAAGGGCTCAAGGCGGACCGGCGAGGGGCGGCGGTCATCGGATCCTCAGCGACCTTCAGCGGCGCCCGGGGAGGGGCTCGCTGGCAGTCGGGGTGCGGGAGGCCTGGGCCACGACAACGCTCCCGCGTGGGCTTGAAAAAAAATGAAAAATAAAATCAAAGCTTATGCTGTCAGCAGTGAAAATCCTCCCTGTCATCATAGAGGGCTGTGGGTCGCTTCACATGCTTTCTGTCATTACAACCCATTACATACTTTCTATCTGGCTCATGCAGCACGGTGAGAATGGTTTGGATTGTCAAATAAGCTTTCAGGCTCTAGATCTCACCAACAGTCTGTTCTTCAACAAAGGATTCTATCTCTCTGAACTTCAGTTGACTTTTCTATAAAAATCGGAGTAAAAATAACCACATTGCAAAACCATTGCAAGGATTGATTTAAATTACATAGATATGTAAATGTTTCTAACATAATATTTAGCACATCTAGTTGTCCAAAAGATGAACTTTCTTTTCTTTTCCATATTTTTCCTTTTTAGGCAAAAATATGTCATTGCAATACTTTGCAATCTAGATATTTGACAGAGTCATCTGGGGTTGGAGATGATGGGCCGTGAGATATTTATTTCATGCATTCATGATGGATCCATGTATCTTTTTATGCCTTTTTTTGCCTTTTGAATTTTCCAGATGAAATTTATATCTCAAACAAGAAAAGAATATAATAAAGATGTTTATAAAATTCCTTTAATGGGACTCAAGATATTTATTCCTACTGTAACAGAAGAATACAGATGAGAATTTATTTTGTATTTTTAAATCCTAAAGTGTCACAAATTTAGATAAGAATCTCTGTTGAAGACTAGACATAATTACAGTATTTTTAAAGAAATGCGTATTTGGCTACTTTTGATTGCATGTGTAATTTAAGCCAGTTGAATCTGTCTTAAAAACATGTGCTACCTAATTATAAATGAAATAGTTGGAAGGCACTTTAGTGTGGACCAACCCCCTTATTTTATATCTGAGAAATTTAGGCAAGGGAAGCAATTTGCCTAAGGTGGGCTTTGAAAGTTAGGAGTCAGGTTAGGAGTGGTGGCTCACACCTGTAATCCCAGCACTCTGGGAGACCGAGGTGGTAGGATCACCTGAGGTTAGGGGCTCAAGACCAGCTTGAGCTAGAGGGAGACTCCCATCTCTGAAAAAATAAAACAAACAAACAAAACCCAGCGGGGAGTTGTGGCAGACACCGGTAGTCCCAGCACTAGAGAGGCTGAGGCAAGAGAACACTAGAGCCCGAAAGTTTGAGGTTGTTGTGAGCTATGACACCAGGCACTCTACCAGGGGTGAGAGACTCTACCTCAAAGAAAAAAAAAAGTTAGGAGTCAATGGGTCACTTCTTCTCTCCTCTAAGTTCTAAGTGGTAGGAAATAACATAAATGCTGAAGAAAGAATCAAAAATTTAGGATTTTAATGGAGTCTAGAAAATGCAGCTGAGACTTGAGATTAAAGTGATAATGTTCTGTAACCAAGCCCCTAAATAGAGGTTTTGGAGCCTTCCATAGGTAGAGCAGGGTATGCAAAGTCTATTGGCCCTGGAGAGGACCAGACCTGTCTGGCAAACTCAGATGCTACAGAGGGCAATTCAAGGGAAAAGAATGAGCCCTCCTGACTTCTATACAATGTCCCTTCCCCTGAAAGATTGGCAAATGCTTTTAAAATGCAAGAAAATACTCATTTTAAATACTATTTGTTCTATAACTTTACCCAGAGTATTTATTTATCCTGTCTCTTTCAACTATTTATGTCTTATCAGGAAAAATGTCAATTTAGTAACTGTCCAAATTATCATAATTCTTTTTTTTTTTGGTTACCACTTATTGTTGGGTAGATTTCTCACTTAGCATCAAACAATTTAGTCTAAAACTCAGAAAAGAAAGCTCTTGGAGAGTTCTACAGAATGTTGTTACTTTTGCTTACTCAAATTTACATAGGCTGAGTTCTCTGAAGATTCATGGAACTATTTTATAGTTTCAAATTGTAAAGCTGTCCCATAGAACTTAAAATCCCAAAGAGTAAGAAGGAAAAATTTAGTACTATAAGAACTAAGATTATCCCAAAGAGTTATTTATCCCCAAGGTTATTTACCACATGGTAGTCAAGATAAAATTAGGTAAAAGGGTGAGTTTTTGGTCATAAATAGCCATTTATCTTCTACAGTTAAGAACCCAGTAGTGAAATATAAGGAATCACCACTTTATTATATCATCTTATTAAGCAAATCAGTTTGATGATATGGCAGGAATAAACATGGCTTTAAGGACACATAATTTTAATGTAGCTCTTTGTCCCATCATACCATGAAATATTTGAAGCAACTAAGCCATTAATGAAAAAAATGGTTGAGCTTTTTTTCTAGGAATCTGGCACCTATCACATGTGCAGCCAGCCACATGGAGAAGAATAAAATATGCAATAAGGAGCCAGACCAGTGAGTAATTCAAAGATGTGGTTTCTGTAATTTGTTAAATCCTCTGTGCACTTGGAAAACTCCGGGAACTAAAATCATTGGGAAGGTTGACATTCAAAGGCACAGCACCATATCTCTCCATGTGGAATCAATAACCTGAGGAACTCTTCTGTGTTAGTTTGAGTTTATTACTTGGTCATACTTTGCACAGCCGCTTTCTCTTCCACTTGCTCCTTTCCTTGCTCCTTTATTCTTTTGTTCCCTCTTCTAAATAAAATTGGGTCTTTGAGTATGGAGTAAATTAATTCAGGGCCTTTGATTTCTGCATCTTCTATCGTGAAAGGCCTTAAAGGATGTTTTTGCACAGTTTTGATGGCCAAAACAAAACAGTTTTAAACAGACATTCTTTTCCATGTAGTAAAAACAGAAAGTGCAACAGTACTTTAGTGGGGGGGGGGGGGAGTAGTTGCCTTATAATGTATTTCCTTCCATTTCTACTAATGGAACGTGTAAACTACAGATGCTGTAGAGGAAGCGTTGCTTAGACCAGAGTCTGGTCTCTTTCTAGGCTTTCTTGAATACAGGTGACAACTTCCTACTGCTGCGAACATGGTGTCTTTCCTTGATAGGAGAGTGCCGCTGGGGGCATGTCTCTAGCTTGGTTTCTTTGGGTCAGACTTTTTCTCCTATCAGTTTTGTCACTATGGCACTGCCTTTGTTTTAATTATTTTTATTTTTCAAAGATTTTGAACAGTCTGCTCAGAATACAGATGATCTTTTCAAAGTCCTTGCTGCTCTTTAGTTTATGAGCCAAGATCAAGATCTATCTATTTAGTAGTTCTTGACCCAGGATGTAAGAATAGAATCACCTGAAGGCTTTCAGAAAACATAGATGACGAAATCTGAGAGTGGCCGCACTCAGAATAGGTTTTTCACAACTCTTCTCCACTTCCTAAGATGATGGTACTGAACCTTCTTTGGGGCTGAGAATCACCAAGCTATCTACACAACCTTCTTTTGTTGTCTGGAGAGGTGATGTAATGGGCCCTGTAGAGGGCCTGCCTGGTTTCCCAACTGCTGTTTGCTGGCGTGACTTGGGGCAAGAGTGACTTTAGGCAAGGGTGCTTAACCACTCTGATCCTCAATTCCTTATTTGTAAAACAGATCTGATGGTAGAAACAGGACATCCATCTGATAATTGCTGAGAGGACTGTCTGAAAGTTTACAAAGCAGCTAGAATAGTATCTGGCATATGATATGTAGTATGTAAGGGTATTAATAGATATTTATTTCCCACTGCCAGGATTTTCTCATTTAAAATTTTCTCCAAGTGTTGAAGAGGTCCTTATTATTTTCAAGTGGTTAGCAACTTGTTGCTACTATAATGATGTAGGGTTGCCCACTGTTCCCTCACCTCATCTCCATAGTCACCGACCCCTGGGTTCAAGACAACCCAACTAACGATTACATTATTTCATTACAATTTGATTATTTATATCCTCGCTTTATTCCAAAATGATTTGAAGCAGGTTTTTCACAAACATCTATATGATATAAAAAGTTAAAAGAGCCAAATAAAATCAGGCCAAAGGAGAGACAAGGGCAGGAAGACAGATTTGCCTTTTAAGTCTGGATCCCAAGAATACACCCTATAAGGTCCTGTACTCTTTTAGCCCAGGCCCACATCGTTCAGGCCGAAATTCATACCAAAGTGATGTTTTACACTAATTGTGTAATAGCTTTCTTGTTAACACAAGAAATAGAAAGATGACTTTTATTATTACTGTTTTTATTGGTGAGAAAATTTAGGATCTAGCAAACGAAGCACATTTTTCTGGTTGATTCTATAGGTCAGTGACAGTGAAAAACCAATAGTCAGATGCTATTTGTTTTACCTGGAAATGACATAATTTATATCATATTATTAGATAAAATATAAATTCTTTAAAAATACCTGCTAGACATTACTACTTCATAAAAGACAAGTGTTTACATTCATTGTCTCTAGAAACGAGCCTAAAATGTGTGCCAGATAATGCATTTATTTCCATTTCCATGATTCACTGTTATCAAAGCATGCCTCTGCATGTGGTTAGCGCTCTAGTCTATAAAAGGAGTCTAAGGAGAAGTTGAAAAGTCTGGCCTAGCATTCACCCACAATCTACTCTGGACATCCTTCCTCTGGTCAAACAATTGTTATGAATATGACCCTCCAGCTGGATACCAGGGCATCCACCCTGGATGGCCGCCTGGCAGGCAGATAGGTTGGCTCACATTCCCTGAGCACCAGAGAATGCGTGGTGTTCTTGTGGACAAACCTGCTAAGACAAGAGAAAGACAAAATGTCAAGTCTAAATTTGTTAAAGAGCTGGTTAGTGCGGCAACACTGTCACCTTCAGGCTTGACTGTGGAAACATTTCATTCTTCTGTGTCAGCGGGGGCAGCTTTCTGATGCTGCACATTTGTCACTGATGACATTTAACTCTTCTGGATTGTTTTGTTTTGTGATTGTTTTATTCCAAGAATAAAAATTTCTGAGGACCTTCAAAGTTACAGCATCCTTCAAAACTTCCCGGAAAAATTCTTGTGAATAAGCATATGTACATATGCAAAATTCTCCTTCCCATATAGCTAATATTTATCTTAATCCCACTGAAAATGATATGCTGGCAAGAAAAGTGAGAATCAACTAGGACTGCAGGTGTGAGCCATTGTGCCAGCCTAGGGTCTTTTTCTGTGTTGCCCATGCTGGTCTCAAACTCCTGGCTCCAAGCAATGCAGCCCACCTCAGCTTTCTGAATAGCTAGGATTGCAGGTGCAAAGCCACTGGGCCCAGTGTTAATTCTCACATTCTTAACTGACAGGAGAAGGATGTTAATTGGAGTGTAGAAACTCCATCTGTGTTTTTTATTCAGCACATAGATAATTAAAGTTTTTAATTTCTATCTTTGGCTTCAGGGTAACTGGTGGGTTGTGCTTAAAAATAAAATTATCCTTCTTTGTATGCCATTTACTTCCTTATAGGCCAGCCATTATCACCAGAAGCATTGTTCATTCATGGATTGCTTAGTACATGTCCTAGATTACGTGTTGTGGAAAATATAGAGAACAATAATAAAAAAAGACTTACGTGGTAGTGGGAAATCATGGCTAATCTGGCTTTGAATCTCTGCTCCATCATTAATTTGCTGGAGAAAATTCTCAGTTTGCTCCCTTTATATATCCATCTTTACACCAGTTTCATGCATTCTTGATTAGTATAGCTTTGTAGCAAATTTTGAAATCAGGAAGTGTGATTATCTAGCTTTACTCTTTTTCTTTTCTTTTCTTTTCTTTTCTCTTTCTTTCTTTCTTTCTTTTTTTTTTTTTTTTTTTTGTTGTTGTTGTTGTAGTTTTTGGCTGGGGCCATGTTTGAGCCCACCACCTCTGTTGTATGGGGCCGATGCCCTCCTCCTTGAGCCACAGGCACCACCCCATAGCTTTACTCTTTTTCAAGATTCATTTTGCTATATTGGACACTTTGTATCTCTGCACAAATTTTAAGTATAGTGCATCAATTTCTGCAAAAATATGTGAGCAGGTATTTTGATAGTAATCCTATCAAATCTTTAGATCAGTTTGGGCTGTATTACTATCTTAACAACATTCAGTCTCTCAATCCATGAACATGGGATGTCTTTCCATTTACTTAAGTCTATCTTGATTTCATGACACTTTATAACTTATTGTTTACTGATGTTACACTTCTTTTGGTAGATTTATTCCTAAGTATTTTATTCTTGATGCTGTTATCAGATATCAGTAGAATATCTCAGAGAATATAATGTACTACTATCTATATCTGAACTGTTTTCTTAAGTTTAGTTTCAGTTTGTTTATTGCTTATTGTTTATTATTTATTCTTATTGTGGGGAATGTGAATATACACAAGAAGATTGAAATAATGCAGTCTACAAAGAAAGATGGTTTTACATCTTCCTTTCCAATGTGGATGCTTCTCTTTCTCTTTCCTGCCTAATTGCCCTGGGTAGTATCTTCAGTTTAATGTTGTATAGAAGTGGTAAGAGTGGATATTCTTTTTGTTTCTGATGAGAAAAACCCTCCCTCTTTCACCATTGAATATGATATAAGCTATATTCTGTAAATGTCCTGTATCAGGTGAAGGAAGCTTTCTTATATTTCCATTTGTTCAGTGTCAAAATCATAAAAGTATTTAGGATTTTGCAAAATGTTTTGTTTGCAGCTATTTACACGATCTCAGGGCTTTTATTCTTTATTCAATTAATACAGTATATTACAATGATTGATTTTCATATACTGAACCAACCTTGCATTCCTAGGTTAAATTAGTTTCAAACTACTGGTGTAGAGCAATGGTTCCTAATTTTAAGCTTCAGAACAATAATTCCACAGAATTCTAATAGTTGCTCCATGAAAAAATTATATATTAAGTAAGGTTTAGAAATGCTGGGTTAAAGTTAAACAAGTTCCTCTAAGCAGAATATCTCAGAGAATATAATATACTACTATCTTAGTGAATCTCCAAAAGGGAGGTATGGTATGCAATTCTTCATAAACTTATCTGACAAGGCTATCTTGTGAAATTAATTTTCTATCAAACTCACTTCAAGATATTTTGGTTTGAAGAATATATTTAGTGTGTGTGTGTATTTTTTTTTTTTTAATGATTGCTTCTTATTTATTTTGCAGTTTTTGGCCAGGGCTGGGTTTGAACCCACCACCTCCGGCATATGGGGCCACTGCCCTACCTCTTTGAGCCACAGGTGCCACCCCCCCTTTTCTTTTTGAAATAGAGTCTTTCTGTGTTGCCCGGGTTAGGATGCAGTGGCATCATCATAGCTCGCTGTAATCTCAAACTTGTGGGCTAAAGTGTTCCTCTTGCCTCAGTCTCCCAAGTAGCTGGGACTAGGCATATACTATCATGCCCTGGTAATTTTCTATTTTTTTGTAGAGATGTGGTCTTGTTCTTGCTTAGGTTGGTCTGAAACTCCTGGGGTCAAGAAATCCTTCCACTTTGGCCTCCTAAAGTGCTGGGAGTACAGGTATGAGCTTCTGACCTCGGCCAATGCAAGAATTTTGATTAGATTTCTCCATGAGGTAATAGTAACCTATAAAATCTTAAAACTGACAGAATCATCAATATGTAAACTATATGTGGCTGCTTAGAAAAATTAACTCAATACTCAATAAATACTTTTAGAGTATCAGCTATGTGGTAGATACTCTTCTAGGCAGTGAAAATACAGCACTGGGAAAAAAATTACAAAAGAAATCTCTGCTTTTGTAGCATTTACATTCTGAAAGAGGCAAACAGTATAAAACTATAAATAATTATTAATGCAAAGTAAAATTAAATATAATATTAAAACCTTGTTATTTTTTACTAATTTGGGAAACATTCTATATTATTATATAAAAAGTATAAAATATGAAATACATTAGATAAAGTGCTCATGATATTTTTAAAAATAAAAATGAGGTACTTGAAGGTAAATCTTTTAAAAAATTCTTTAGCACTATTCCAGTGTTTGGAATACAAGTTGAATAAATAAATAAAGGATGTGTGCAAGTCAAGTTTCTTTTACATTTGCTTCACATTAATAGATAATACAAGTGATTCATTATCTAATGAATTTATTACAATGATCTATGTTAATTTATCAATAATTTTAATACTTCCAAACTAGTTCTTATAACTAGCTCAGGCTTCTAGGGAAGTTAAACTTTTGATCTATACTTTTTAAACATTATTAATGAGATTATCAGACAAAAGTCACTGATACTAAGTCAATCCAAGTTGTGGATCATGGTTTATAAATTACTAGATCTGGAGTTAATAAATTTATGTTGGACAGCTGAAAGTGAACTAGAAAGGCATATTCCAGAGCTGTACTGTCCGGTATGATTACTATTAACTACATGTTGTCATTCAAATTTAATTTACATTGGTTAAATGAAGTAAAATTGAAAATTCAGTTATTCAGTTGCACTGGTGGTAACCCTATGGAACAGTACAGATACAAGTATTTTCATTATTGTAGGAAGGTCCTTCAGATAGTGCTGCTCTAAAAAAAGGGGAGAATTAATAATATGAACCAATTAGATTCATAGATAATGTATAAACATTACTTTTTCTGAAAATTTCTTGTTTTCCATAACTTCTCAAAGCACTTCACTAATTAATACCATAAATGGACTGAGTTTTATGTCATGTCTCCTCTCTGCTCTAGTTCTGGAGAGGGCACCAGCCATGGGCAAAATAAGGTTAAAGGAAATGAGAAGGAAAGCAAAAGCAAGAGGCAGGATGATGCACAAAGTGCACCACCAGCTTTTATGTTGCCTGTGATACATCAGAGAAGAGTAATTTAATTTTATAGCTTTTGGCATGTAAAAATGTCCTTAAGGGAGGTGTAACAGTACTGTGGAATACTACGTAACTTACCCGTTATTAGCCTAAAGTCAAATACTACACATAGAAAAGGAAATTAGAAACAGAAAATACACATAAATTGTTAAATATCAATGTCACTTAACTGATGGAGAAGATTAAATTTTGCTTGATGTGTCCGCACGTACAGGGTTGGGATTTCTAGTGCTTTCTTCCCTTCAGCAATCAGCCTGTTCACTTGTCCCTAGGTTTTCTGACTTAACCACTAGCTCTTCCCTGGACACCTCTTCCTCTGAATTTTTCCATCTGGTATTCCTTTCTCAAACCTAAACTAAAAACAAGATTGATTAAATCCAAGTGAATTTATAAGGCAGTATCAGCTATGTTCCAGAAAAGTTCCCATTTCCATTATAAATGCATTCATTCTTATCCTCTTGTTGCCCCAATTGTGGTGGGTCACGGTAATTAGATCTCTTGCAGTCACCATCTTCTTTTTTTCAAGCTGCATTTTAATCTCTTTTTCAAACACAATGTAATAAATAACAGATTTTTAAAATTCACAAGAATAAACAAAAAGAGAAAGGTGTTTGTAGCCAGCACAGACATAATTCATTGCAGTGTTTAACCTTTGTCTTTTTAAAATAAACTCTAGCTTTGGGAGAAATACTGCAGGAAACAATGTCTCATATATGTTTCTAAATGTAGTTGAGACATTTAAGATAAAATATTTGGCCATTTAAGCAAAATGTTCACTTTTAAGCACCCAGCAACCCTGGGTTTCATAACTTACTATGCATTATTCACTGTATTTGGAAGATGCATCCATTTTATCTTGAGTAGAATTAATGGAGGATGTTTACAGAAGTGGTTGGGGAAATCTTTAATCATTTTAATGCCTTGGTTTGAACTGAATAGAAAAATTAAAAATTATTATTTCTGATGGCACCTTCTTAGATTAGTACGTCCAGTTACCTGCTGGTTGTTACCTGGCATAAGGTGTGTGCACCCATAATGAGTATCTAAAGAAGAACTCTGCACCTTCTTGGAATTGCTTAATTTATGGCACATTTTTGCTTCAATAGAAGGAGAGTCACAATATTCATTGATTAGAGTTGAGTTCTAATTTTGAGTACAGCCATGTTGGTCTGGCTTCCATGATCTCAAACTGGACTCCTGTCTTTGGGATTGAGATATGTGTTCTCAGCACTTCTAGTTTGAATTTTTAATGATAAAAATGTTTTATGAGGTACTTTGGAACTAGATTAAGGTGTTTTTCTGCTCTTTCAATGGAGGCCAGAGGGTTAATGTTGCACAACTTCTAAAAAGCAGACAGACTGATATTTAGATGTAGATAATCTTCCAGTCCCTTCTATTTTGTTTTAGATGACATTCTTAAGACAAAAAATAGATAACACTGTTCAGTGAAATAAAACAACATTAGAAGCCGCTAGTCTGTGCCAAGCTTTAAGGATACAGTACAGAGCAAGACAAGTAGTCTCATGGTGGAGGCAGACCTTAGAAACAAGTACTACATGAATTATATAATTACAAGAGTCTTTACCAAAGCATATGGGGATCTAACCTAATGGAGCTATAGGTAAGAAAAGCCTCCTAGAGTAAGACTTAAGGTGATAGCTGAGGGGTGGGTCAAGTGAATTTAGTAAATGGAGTTTGAGAAAACACTACAGGAACTATGAAAAGCAGGTGCAAAGACCCTGGGGGCAAGAATGACTCAACTATGTTTACGAAACAGAAAGAAGCAAAGGTAGCTCTTATAAATAGGTGGAAAGGGAGGCTGAGGGAAATAAGGCTGTGGTGGGAGACAGGGACCAGACCACAGAGGGTTCTGTCAGGTGTGGTATGCGTTTCAGTTTTATCCTGAGAGTAATGTGACAGCATAAAAGAGTTTTAAACAGGAAATGACGTGATTAAAATTGCCTTATTAAAAGTTCACTTGGGGGCTGGGCATGGTGGTTCATGCCTGTCATCCCAGCACTCTGGGAAGCTAAGGCAGGTAGATTGACTGAGCTCAGGAGTTGGAGACCAGCCTGAGCAAGAGTGAGACCCTGTCTTTAAAAACTAGCCAGGCATTGTGGCAAGCACCTGTAGTCCCAGCTGCTTGGGAGGCTGAGGTGAGAGGATCGCTTGTGCTCAAGAGTTTGTGGTCGCTGTGAACTATGATGCCATGGTGAGGGCAGCAAAAGAAAATTTTACTTGGGCTGTTGGTAAATGGCCAGAATGAATGTGGGGAATCTACTGAGAAGTCTATTGCAATATTCAAACCAAGACACATTTGTGATTTGGGTCTAGGGTGATGGTGGTCCTCAAATGGTGATCTGTGGACCCCTAGAGATTCCCAAAGATCCTTTTATAGGGTCTTCAAGATAAAAACTCTTTTCATAATAACACTAAGGCATTATTTTCCCTTTACATTGTTTTGACATTTCCATTAATGGTGTAAAAGTTCTGGCGATTTAGCTCTCATCAGCGCTGAGGTACTAAAATATGTTTGCAGTCACTAAATTCTTCATCTCAGCATATTCTCAGTGAAAAACTGCAAGCTTTCATTAAGACTATCCTTGATGAATTAGAAATATTTATTAATTTTATTCAATCGTATTCTTCAGTATATATCTTTTTAATATTCTGTGTGAGAAAACGGTGAATCGTTCTGAGAAGTAGCTCAAAGTTATTGCCAGCTTTCCAAAGCAGAAGCTGTTTTTCTCTTTGCCATGGCAGAGGTCAGGTGCTCCATATAGCAGAGGGCTACAGATAGAGTATGAGAGTGTATGCTCTAAAATCCAGAGAAGAAAAGAGATAAAGATACTCGGGCATCTATAAATATATATACCGGCAATTATGTGTCACTCTGTAAAGCTCATTAACCTCCCAGTCCTGCTTGTTATGGAGTCATAAATACAATCTTAAGGTGGCCCTAGAAAACCATTTTCTGGCAGCTACTAACAGTGATGTGTTCATAGTGGGTCAGGAGACTGGGTTGTGCACATCTCTTTCCAAAGCGAAGCTTGGTAGTGTCAGATTGGTTGACTGAAATCAGATGTGGTGTTTATATTTACACCATGTTAATTGGCAAACTACAAATTAGTGGTTTTTTCTTTTAAATTAACCCTGGATAACTGGCTGTTAAACATTTACCTACATACCTCTGGTCCTAACTAGGTCTCCAAATTCTTATTGTTCCCAAGGCAAGTCATTGGCTCTCTCCATAAATCCCTATTTACTGAATAATCTCTGCCCATAAACAGCATTTGAGATAATATAGGTGGCATTGTTAAAATATAAATATCTAGCATATAATATGTAATCAATCAGTATTTGCTTTGTAGTGAATGTTAATTGAATAAAATATGGGCCAATAAAGGCTAAGAATGTATATTTTAATTGGCATTCATAAATTGTATGATCTGTCTTTTCATAATTTTTATTTTAAATATAGCACTCATATTAGAGTTATTTATTTATATTTATTTTATTTTATTTTGGAGACAGAGTCTCACTCTGTTGCCTAGGCTAGAGTGTCATTGCCTCAACCTAACTTAAAGTAATCTCCACCTCCTGGGTTCAAGCACTCTTCCTGTCTCTGCCTCCCAAGTAGCTGGCATCACAGTGCCTAGCTAATTTTTCTATTTTAGTAGAGACAGGGTCCCACTCTCGCTCAGGCTGGTCTCCTGAGCTTAAGCATTCCTTCCAGCTCAGCCTCCCAGTGTGCTAGGATTACAGGCATGAGCCATTGCACCCAGCCATTTGTTTATATTCCAATGCCAACAGTCTATCTTTGGTTGAAGCAGCTCCATGTCTTGCCGGCTTCCCAAGTAGGTGATATTCTTTTCTGCAGTAGCAGAGGCTGGTGCTCATTGTAGCTGAGGGCTAAAGAGAGACAGAATAGGAGAGTGTGTTAATTGAGGTCACGGAGTTCCCTATTTCCAATTTTACTTTCATGAAATTATATTTAGGGAAGCAGCTAAAATCTTACTGATTTTTTTTTCCTCAGGATATAGTACTTTAAACAGTTCTAGTGTTTATATCCATTTGAGGGAAAAATAGGGACTTAATGATTTTGAGAGAGCTTCCTCAGTCCCGCCTCATATTTTGAAAAGCCGCTCTTCTCCAGTTGACAATTGGAACAAAAAAAAAGTGCTTACTAATAATCAATTTTTAGTCATTCAAGGATTAATGGGAGGGTGTGTGGAGCGGTTTGCTTTCTTTCTTCTCTTTTGGCTTTCTGCCACGGAGACTTTGCACTATTAATTGGAACCCACACTACTTCATGACCAGGAGAAAAAATGGCACTAAAACAAAAATATTTCTTTTTCTTTTCCTTTCTTTTTTTAAGCAATTCTTCTGAAAGTGTTGTTGTAGAAGACAGAGGTCAAAACAATTGATTTAAATGAAATTTGTTTACATTTACAGGTTTGAAATATCCATTTACCAAAAAGGGGGATCTGTTTAACTTTAGAGACCCAGGAAGGACTAGAAATGCTACTTCAATGAAATTAAGTTTGTTTAGAATCTCTGAGAATCTTTTATTTTGTCCTCTTTTACAAAGGATTAGCACATTTAAAAAAAATTAGATACTAACCCTTCTTCAAAGGGCTAACGTCTTCCCGTCTCACAACTTTAAAGTGTATTTCCCCAGCAGGTACTTCGTCATGATGAGTGTATGTGAGCATGTTTCTTGGAAGATAAACAGTGGAAGATAAACAAAGTGTTGGGCTTCAGTTAGAGCAGAGCCTTCCAAAAGAAATAAAGTGACTAGTTAATCCTTAGAGTAGTGGAATTTGTTGGACTGTTAGCCAAGTGAATGTTTAGGAGATTGCCTATGTGTCTGCATGTATGTATGTTCAGATCTTGACTTTGAGGAAAGAGCAGAGGGATGACAAATGTTAAGACCATTGACCTTATCCAGAAGGTGTTAAGGATTGTGGAGACAGCCACTATTCACCAATAAGTGAGCGAGTGTGTGTGTGTGGTGGGACATGGGGGTGAGGGCAGCTAACTCTAATTTAAAGCTAAGCAGCCTGATAATTTCCAAGGCTGTAATAGGAAAAACCAGTTTGGGGGCCTCTAGCTTGAGTGAGGTGTCAGGCAGTCTGATTCCAAAGATTCTTTTGCTGATAGGGATACCATTTTTCTAGTTTCAAGGTTCAATTAAACTTTACTATGACTCAGTTGGCATTTTTGCCTCTCTACTAAATGTGTGTGAGTATACACACACATATATGCATTTTTCTAGCAATTTCTCAGAATCTTAGAAGACACCTAACTACACACACAAAAATACACAGCTAACATTAAATTTCTGATGCAGTATCTGAGAAACATGCAAAAATGTGTTGCGTAGGGGCAGAGAAGGAAAACTGAGCTCTTCAAACCCACTATTGTTTTTTTTTTGAAACAGACTCCAAGTTGTCACCCTGCGTAGAGTGTCGTGGTGTCACAGTTCACAGCAACCTCAAACTCCTGGGCTTAAGTGGTTCTCTTGCCTCACCCTCCCAAGTAGCTGGGACTATAGATGCCCGCCACAACACCCAACTATTTTTTTGTTGTTGTTGTTGCAGTTGTCATTGTTGTTTTAGCTGGTTCAGGGCTGGTTCAAACCCCTCAGCCTCAGTGTATGTGGCCAGCGCCCTACCCACAGAGCTACCAGTGCCACCCCAAACCCACTATTGATTATCATACTTCAGTTGAATCAGCATCACTCTGTCCCCCAATCTCTCATGCCTGTAGAAGACACACTGTTAGTTACACCAGGACTAGGAAAAAAGCTTCTGTTTTCCCTGGTTTGCAATGCACAGAAAATAGGAGGTGAATGAAGGAACCCAGACAGGGTAGGTACAATTACCAAGAGAGTCACTGATGCTCTGTAGTTACCAGAAGAACTGTTTCTTACTCTGGCCAGGCTGACCTTTGGGGTGATGTCCGAATTCTCATCCTGGGCCAATAAATTATGAAGGGAAACTCTCTAATGTGGGATGGGGTGAGGTATTAGTTGTGGGAATTTTATTTTTACTTTTTAATCTATATAACTTGTCTCTGAATGCAATGCTATTTCAAAAATGCCTACCTTATCTTTTAGTTTTGTTAATACACAGAAAAGACCTGATAAAATGCTGCAGATTTGGATGGAGATTTTTGTATTTTTAACATCCACCACCCCTTGGTCAGTTGTGGTGGCTCACACCTATAATCGTAGCACTGTGGGAGGTGGAGGTGAATGGATTGCTGGAGCTCACGAGTTCCAGACCAACCTGAGCAAAAGTTTTACTAAAAATAGAAAAACTGAGACAACCGGATCACTTGAGCCCAAGATTTGGGAGTTGCTGTGAGTTGTGATGCCAGGCTGACAGCTTAAAACTCTATCTCAAAAAAAAAAAGAAAGAAAGAAAAAGAAAAAGAAAAAATCCCCTTCCCCACACCTCATATATAAAGTTTCCTTTCAAATAATACTGTCTCTTGATGAAAACACATCTAAAATAGCCATGTGACAATTATTTTGAAGCATAACATATAGCAAAATGAACTGAATTTTTCTACATTTATTTTATTTTATTTTTCTTACATATACATGTGTATATTAGGTTTCCACTTTTGCCTTTACAGAATTAAAAGGCTAAATTTAATGACAATAATAATATTTAACATAAGGACTGAGAACAAAACCTCATAAAGAATGAAAGAAGATTAAATACATTCAGAAAAAAAACAGATGATTGCTGCAATAAATAATAGTAATAATGCAAAGAAAGTAACATTCACATTGTCAGATAGAAGTATGTCTATTATAGAATACTTTGATCAGTTAACTTCTTCTTCTTATTTTGTTTTTTCCAAAGTCTCCAAAAAAATAGACAACTAATATTTACAAATAAAATATAATTTCAAAAAAAACAGATCATACCAAATCTTATAGACAATAGAAAAAGAAATACTTCAAAATCATTCTACTTAATCTGGATATACCTGATATTAAAATTGGAGAAAATATATTATGGTAAAAGGGAATTACAAACATATTTCACTTATAAATGAGGATGCAATATGATAAATAACATATTAACATGATGAATTAAAAATTAATGTTTAAGTAATGTACTTTGGTCAAATTTAAATACAATTTATGTAAGAATTAGTCACTATTTTCTTTTCTTTTTTTTTAATACATACTCATTTACTACTTGTTTGTTACAGAGTACACAAGACAAAATACAAATAGCAAACAAATTTTTTTCTTGTTATGTTTTTACTAAATTCTAAAAAAAGACAACTAATATATATAAATAAAAGTAAAAAATAATTTCTAAAAAAAACCCAGATTACGCCAAGTCTTACAGAGAGTAGAAATACTTCAAAATCATTCTACTTAGTCTGGATACCCCTAATAGTAAAATTAGAAAAAATATATTATTATAAAGGGGAAATTACAAACATATTTCACTTATAAATGAGGATGCAATATGATAAACAACATATTAACATGTTGAATTAAAAATTAATGTTTAAGTAATGTACTTTGGTCAAAAATTAAATATAATTT
>CAUYQV010163413.1:0-10635 GCA_963574575.1 Galagoides demidoff | reverse complement strand
TTAGTTAAAGGTTATGAAAGGCTACTTAGAAAGGCCATCTTTTGATTCACAATTTTATTTATTTATTTATTTTTTATTGAGTAATAATAATAATAATGCAAAAAAAGTAACATTCACATGTTAGATTAAAGTATATATATCATAGAATGATTTGACTCAGATGTTAATTATGGAGTCATCACTTCTTTTTTTTTTTTTTCCAAAGTCTCAAAAAAGAGAATATTTATTTATTTATTTTATTTTGTGACAGAGCCTCAAGCCATCCCCCTGGGTAGGGTGCCATGGCATCACAGCACACAGCAACCTCCAGCTCCTGGGCTCAAGTGAGTCTCCTGCCTCCGCCTCCCAAGTAGCTGGGACCACAGGCACCCGCCACAATGCCTGGCTGTTTTTTTTTTGTTTGTTTGTTTGCAGCCATCATTGTTGTTTGGTGGGCCAGGCTGGATTCAAACCCGCCATCTTAGGTGTATGTGGCTGGCGCCTTAGCCACTTGAACCACAGGCGCTGAGCCAGAATATTTATTTTTATAAATAAAAATAGAAGGTAATTTCAAAAAACAGATCATGCCAAATCTTATAGACAATAGAAAAAGAAGAAATACTTCAAAATCATTCTACTTCATCTGGATATACCTGATTTCAAAATTGGAAAAAAATGTTATAAAGGGGAGTTACAAGTATATTTCACTTATAAATGAGAATGCAATATCCTAAACAACATATTAACAAGTTGAATTAAAAATTATTGTTAAAATAATGTACTTTGGTCAAAATTAAATCCAATTTATGTGAGAATTAGTCACTATTTTATTTTTTATTTTCCTTCACCCCTCCCTCTTCACTCTGTCTGCTCTCCCCTTCCCCCACACCCCACTGTGTCATTATTATTAATGTCCTCATATCAAAATTGAATACATAGGATTCATGCCTCTCCGTTCCTGTGATGCTTCATTAAGAATAATGTGTTCCACCTCCATCCAGGTTAATACAAATGCTGCAAAATCTCCGTTTTTTATTAATGGCTGAATAGTATTCCATGGTATATATATACCACAGCTTGCCAATCCATTCCTGGGTTGAGGGGCATTTAGGCTGTTTCCACATTTTAGCAATTGTAGATAGAGCTGCAATAAACAGTCTAGTACAAGTGTCTTTATAATAAAAGGTTTTTTTTCCCCTCTGGATAGATGCCCAGTAATGGGACTGCAGGATCAAATGGGAGGTCTAGGTTGAGTTCCTTAAGGTTTCTCCATACTTCCTTCCAAAAAGGTTGTATTAGTTTGCAGTCCCACCAGCAGTGTAAAAGTGTTCTTTTCTCTCCACATCCACACCAGCATCTGCAGTTTTGAGATTTTTGTGATATAGGCCATTCTCTCTGGGGTTAGATGGTATCTCAGGGTGGTTTTAATTTACATTTCTCTAATAATTAGGCATGATGAGCATTTTCTCATATGTTTGGTAGCCATTCATCTGTCTTCTTTAGAGAAGGTTCTGTTCATCTCTCTTCCCCATTGATGTATGGGATTGTTAAACTTTTTTCATGTGGATTAATTTAAGTTCTCTGTAGATCCTAGTTATTAAGCTTTTGTCTGATTCAAATTATGCAAATATCCTTTCCCATTGGGTAGGTTGTCTGTTTGCTTTGGTAGTTGTCTCCTTAGCTGTACAGAAGCTTTTCAGTTTCATTAAATCCCATTTGTTTATTTTTGTTGTTGTAATTGTCATGGCAGTCTTCTTTATGAAGTCTTTCCCCAGGCCGATATCTTCCAGTGTTTTTCCTATGCTTACTTTGAGGGTTTTTGTCATTTCATGCCTTAAATTTAAGTCCTTTATCCATCTTGAATCAATTTTTGTGAGTAAAGAAAGGTGTGGGTCCAATTTCAGTCTTTTACATGTGGCTATCCAGTTCTCCCAGCACTATTTATTGAATAGGGAGTCTTTCCCTCAGTGTATATTCTTATTTGGTTTATCGAAGATTAGGTGGTTGTAATGCAGTTTCCCTTTAAAGGAAAAACAAGTTTATACTTCATATTTATTATGCTTGTATGTATTTAAATAACAGTAAAGTAGGAAAAGGTCCATACTTTTTTTTTTTCAATTTCCCTTAAAGAAAAAAAATCTTCTCATACATCTCAGCATGGACCTTTTTCCTACTTTACTGTCTGTTATTTAAATACATACAAGCATAATAAATAGGAAGTATAAACATCTTTGCTTATACTTTTATATGAAAATAAAACAAATTTATAAACTAAATGCAAAGCTGTAAAACACAATAAATTTTAAATGCAAATGCAGATTTAATGGGAAAGTGATGTTTTGCCCAAGTAAGATCCCAATAGACACCCTAACAGCCCTGCTCTCATTTGCTGTTTTAGATACTCCAGGACCCACCATATGTCTGCCAATGTAACTGAAATTTGTTGATATTGCTAATAATGCCTTTAATCCATGGGGATTTATCAACTCACATTCTTGCAATCCCATATGGATTTGGCATGAGTCAAGCTGCTAATTTCCACTTAGCCTTGGTGCTCTGGACAGATTTTTAAAATACCAGTGTTATATGTTCACTGAAATTTTGAAAGAACTCAACCAGTAAAACTGCCTAAACTGGGGCACTTTTTGAGGGTACTTTACCCCACACACAACATTTTCTGTTTTCTCCTTTTCTTGGTTTTATTCTCGATCATTTATATTTTGCTAAAAAATTAGCCATTCCTCCAGATGTTCAAATTTATTTGCTTAGGAATTTATGCAGTTATCATTCTGCTAATTCTTTGAATTTCCTTTGTTGCTGTAATTCTGTTTTCTTTCTCATTGATTTTGTAACTGAATGTTTTTTTCCTTTTTTATTTGTTTGTTTTTGGAGACAGAGTCTCCTTCTGTTGCCTGGGCTAGAATGTGAGTGGCTTCATCATAGCTTACTGCAACCTCAAATTTCTGGGCTCAAGTGGTCCTCCTGTCTCAACCTCCTGAGCAGTTGGAACCAAAGGATCTTACTACCTTGCCCGGGTAATTTTTTTCTTTTTCTTTTCTTACTTTTGTGTGTGTGTGTGTGTGTGTGTGTGTGTGTGTGTGTGTGTGTATGTATGTAGACAGAGCCTTGCTGTTGTTCAGACTGGGTCTGGGTCTGGGTCTGGAACTCCTGAGTTCAGATGATCCTGTCTGGGCTTCCCAGATGGCTAGGATTATAGGTGTGAGCCACTGTGCCTGGCATTTTTCCATATATTTTTTAAAAGATTTACTAGCTGTTCTAATTAATTTTTTTCCATTTTCTATTGTGGTAAAATACATATAGCACAAAATTTCCTATCTTAACCATTTGTAAGTATACAATTCCAATGAATGTGGTTATTAAGCACATTCATTTCGTTAGATAGCTATCCTATCACCACCATCCATCTCCATAACTCTCTTCAACTTGCAAACCTGAATGTATACCCATTAAACAATAACTCCTCATTCCTCCTTCTCCCTAGTCTGTGGCAACCACCACTTTACTTTCTGTCTCTGTGATTTTTGCTATTCTAAGTACTTCATGAGTAGAATCATACAGTATTTGGTTTTTGTGACTGGCTTACTTCATTATCCTCAGGATTCTTCTGTGTTGTAGTGTAGGAAGTTTTCTTATTTTCACTAATTCCAAACTATGTTCTTCTGTGTTGTAGTGTAGGAAGTTTTTTTATTTTCACTAATTCCAAACTATTTTTTTTCCTTTTGTATTTTGTTCCTTTGGTGTCATATCCAAAAAATTGCCTGATCCAGTGTCATTAAAACTTTGTTTTCTTTTGAGTTCTATAGTTTCAGGTTTTACATTTAGGTCTTGGATGAATTTTTGAATTAATATTTTTGTGTATGGTGTTAGGTAGGGGTCCAACTGCATTCTTTTCTATGTGAATGTCCAGTTTTTCAGCACTGTTTTTATTGAAAAGATTGTCAGTTATTCATTGAATGGTCTTGATACTCTTATCAAAAATAATTTGACTATACAAGTGAGGGTTTATTTCAGACTCTTGATTCTGTTCCCTTAGTAAATTGCTGCCTTTATATCAGTATTGCACTCTTTTGATTATGGTTACTTCGTAGGAAATTTTGAAATCTAGAAGTGGTAAGTCCTCAGCTTTGTTTCTTTTTCAGTACTATTTTGCTTATTCAGGGTTCCTTGAGATTCCATGTAAATTTAGTATGGATTTTTCTATTTCTGTAAAGAATCCATAGATCATTTGGGTAGTTTTGACCTCTTAATAAAGTCAAGTCTTCTAATTTATGTACATGAGAAATCTTTATGTTTGTTTATGTCTTTATTTCAGAAACTTTGCAGTTTTCACTGTACAAAATTGAAAGAATTTTACCTCAGTTAATTCCTAAGTATTTTATTCTTTTGCGTTTTTATAAATTAAGAATTGTTTTCTTAATTTACTTTTTGGATTGTTCAGTTTTCATGTATAGAAATGCAACTGATTTTGTGTGTTGACTTTGTATCCTACTACTTTGCTAAATTCATTTATTAGTTCTAATGAGTTTTGTGGAATCTTTAGGGTTTTCTACATACAAGATTATATCATGTGCAAACAGGTAATTTTACTTCTTTCTTTTCAACTTGGATGTCTTGTATTTCTTTTTCTTGCCTAATTGCTCTAGCTAGGACTTCTAGTAAAGTTTTGAATAGAAATGGCAAAAGTGGGCATCCTTGCCTTTTTCCTGATCCCAGAGAAAACATTTTCAGTCTTTCACCATTGAGTAGGATGTTTGCTGTGAGTTTTTCATATATAGATTTTATCATGTTGGAGTATGTTTTATCTACCTTTCTGAGTGTTTTTATCATGTATGAGTGTTTTAAATACTTTTTCGGCATGAATTAAGATGATCGTGTGGCTTTTTCTTCATTACATTAATGGAGCATATTACATTGGTCAATTTCTATGTATTGAATGATGCTTTCATTCCAGGAAGATATCCCACTTGGTCATGGTGGACAGTCTTTTAGTATGCTACTAAATTCAGTGTGCTAGTATATTATTGAAGACTTTTGTATGTAGTTACAATTACTCTAATAGAAGTAAAGGTTTGGGGGTATAGGTATCTGGTATGTCTTCTGATTCTGTTTTGTTCTGGTACAGTGGTTCTCAACCTATGGGTCATCACCCACAGGAACTGTATTAAAGGGCCACAGCATTAGGAAGGTTGAGAACCACTGTTCTAGTAGGATCTTTAATCTGTACCAGTTGCTCCGTTCTTTCCTTTAGCACAAGTCTCCAGAGGATGCTACCTTTGTCCAGATGCTACCTTTTTTTATCCAAAAATTCTGCCTTCCCAAAATTGGTACCTTTGATCCTCTGTACCATGAAGCCCCTTCTTTTAATTCCCAGGAAGCCAGTGCTCTAATCAACAGTGTACTTAAAGCTTTGTTAATTTCTTTTTTGGCCTTTTCAAAGAACCAACTTTGGGTTTTGTTACTTTTCTATATTATTTAGTATTCAGCTCTTTAGTATTTCCTTCCTTTTGCTAGTGTCATTTTGTTATTTTTCTAATTCCTTAAGTTGTCCTTTGGTTGTTGATTTCAAATCTTGTTTTTTAAAATGTCTATAGCTATAAAATTTCTCCTTATCACTGTATTCACTGTATCACATATGTTTAATATGTATTTTCATTTTCACTCATTTTTTTTTTGTTTGATTCTGTTTTTTTAATTTCAGAATATTAGGGGGTATACATATTAGTTTACATACTTTGTTACTTTGTTTTTGTACAGATTGTGTCAGAATTATAAGTGTGTATTGTACTCAAAAAGTGTGGATTTACCCATCCCTTTACCCTCCCCCCAGCTTGATTTTCATTGAGATTTACTTCCATATGTGCATTTAAGTGTTAATCAATTAAGTGTTGAGTACACATATTTGTCCATTCTTGTGATGTTTCATTTAAAAATGATTTCCACTTTCATACAGGCTGTCACAAAAGATATGAGGTCACTTTTTTTTTAATGGCTGATTAGTACTCTATGATATGCATGTATCACATTTTGCTAACCCATTGGTGTATTGGTGGGCACTTAAGTTGTTTCCATGTCTTTGTGATTAGGAATTTTGCTGCTATAAACAGTAGACTGCAGTTGTCCTTTTTACAGAATGACCTTTTTTTCCTTTGGATATATACCCAGCAATGGGATTCCTAGATTAAATTGTAGGTCTACTTTAAGTTCTTTGATGTTTTTCCATACAATTTCCATAGAGGCTGAACAGGTTTGTAGACCTACCAAGAGTGTAGAAGAGTTTCTTTCTCTCCACATCCATGCCAGGATCTGTTGTCTTGAGAATTTTATGATGTAAGCCATTCTTACTGGGGTTAGGTGATAATCTCAATGTGGTTTTTATTTGAGTTTCCTTGATAATTAGAGACACTGAGCATTTTTTCATGTGTTTGTCAACCATTAGTTTGTCTTTGTTAGAATTTTCTATTCATGTCTTTGGTCTACTTTTTAGGGGCTTTGTTTAATCTTTTTATGTTAATTTGCTTGAATTATGTGTAGATTCTGGCTATAAGTCTTTTATCAGATTACAGCATGCAAATATTTTTTCCCATCCTGTGGATTGTCTATTTACTCTTTTGATTAAGTAAGTCCTTAGCTATGCAGAAGCTTTTTATTTCTATGTATGTATGTAATATTTATTTATTTATTTGAGACAGAGTTTTACTGTGTCTACCTAGTTCGAGTACTCTGGTATCATAGCTCACAGCAACCTCAGACTCCTGGATTCAAGCAATTCATTTACCTTAGCCTCCCAAGTAGCTGGGACTACTGGTGGCCACCACAATGCCTGGCTACTTTTTAGAGATGGGGTATCCCTATTGCTCAGGCTAGTCTTGAACTCTTGAGCTCAAGCAATCCACCTGCCTCAGCCTCTCAGAGTCCTAGGATTATAGGTGTGAGCCACTGCACCTTGTTATGTTAATTTGCTTGAGTTATTTGTAGATTCTGGTTATAATTTATTTAGGTCCCATTCATTTATGTTTGTTGTTGCTATAATTACTTTAGGGGGCTTCTTTATGAATTTTTTGCCTAGGCTGATACTATTAGGAGTTTTTCCAACATTTCTTCTAGAATTCTTATAGTTTCCTACCTATAAAAGTAAAACTTTAAAAGTTTTAGGTTTAAAAGTTTAAGTTTAGGTCTTTTATCCATTGTGAGTTAATTTTTGTGATTGGTGAGAGGTGCCCACCCTGTTTCAGTCTTTATGTGCGCCTATCCAGTTTTCCCAGCACCATTTATTGGATAGGGATTCTTTTCCCCAGTGTATTTCATCTTTTCAAAAATCAGATGGTAATATGAGGATGATTTCATCTCTGGGTTCTCTTTTCTGATCCACAGATCTCTGTCTATGTTTTAGTAACCAAAACAGCATGGTGCTGTTATAGAGCTTTATAGTATAGCTTGAATTCTAATAAAGTGACACCTCTTGCTTTGTTCATATTACATAGGTTGCATTGGCTATTTGGGGTCTTTTCTGGTTCCATAGAAAGTATGGAACTATTTTTTCTAGATTTGCAAAAAAACGGAGTTTGTATTTCAGTGGGGCTTGCATTGAATCTGTAAATCATTTTGGGCAACATAGCCATTTTAACAATGTTGATTCTACCACTGCATGAACATGATGTTCTATGTGTACATCCTCTGCATTTTCTTTCCTCAATGTTTAATAATTCTCCCTATAAAGATCTTTCACCTCCTTTGTTCAATGTATTTCTAGGTATTTTTTTTCTGTTGTTGCTGCAAAAGGTATTCCCTTTTGAATATAGATGCAAAAATATTCAATAAAATTTTACCTAACCAAATTCAGCAGCACATCAAAAAAAAAAAAATCACCATGACCAGCTGGGACAAGTGGGATTCATCCCAGAGATGCAAGGATGGTTCAACATATACAACTCTATAAATGTGTAGTTCACTACATAAATAGATAGAAAAACAAAAACCATATGATCCTTCCAATCAACTCAGAAGAAGCATTTGACAAAATTTAGCACCCTTTCTTGAGGGTGTTTCTAAAAACACTCAACAGAATTTGTACAGATGGGATATTCCTCAAAATTATAAAAGCTGTATATGACAGACCTACAGCCAACATCATATTAAATGGGGAAAAATTGAAAGCATTGCTGCTTAGAACTGGAACCAGACAAGGTAGCCGACTTTCACCACTTTTATTCAGCATAGTGGTGGAAGTGCTCTCCAGAGCAATCAGGCAAGAAAAGGAAATCAAGGGGGTTCATATGGGAAAAAGAGATCAAATTATTACTCTTTGCTGATGATAAGATCTGATATGTAGAAAACTCCAAAGATTCAACTAAGAGATTCCTGGAATCAATAAATAGATTCAGCAAAATCTCTGGGTACTGGCTCAGCGCCTGTAGCTCAAGTGGCTAAGGCGCCAGCCATGTACACCAGAGCTGGCAGGTTTGAACCCAGCCCGGGCCTGCCAAACTACAATGACAACTACAACCAAAAAATAGCCAGGTGTTATAGCAGGCACCTGTAGTCCCAGCTACTTGGGAGGCTGAGGCAAGAGAATCACTTAAGCCCAAGAGTCAGTGGTTGCTGTGAGCTGTGATGCCATGGCACTCTACCTATAGTGACAGCTTGAGGCTCTGTCTCAAAAAAAAATAAAATTAAATTAAAAATTAAATTTAAAAAAATATCTCAGGGTACAAAATTAATGTACACAAATCAGTAGCTTTCATACATGGCAACAACAAGCTAAGAATTGAATCATTTTCATTCATTTCTATATATTTTCTAATTTCCCTGCTATTTCTTATTTGATCCATTCATTATTTATGAGGACATTGTTTAATTTTCACATATTTGTGAATTTTCTACTCATTATTGATTTTTAACTCTATCCTGTTGTGGTCAGTGAAGATACTTCATATGACACGTGGTTTTTTAACATCTATAAGATATGATTTGTTGTCTACCTATAATCTATTCTGGAAAATGCCCCATGTGCATTTCAGAAGAATGTGTATTCTGTGGTTATGTGGAGTATTCTGTACATATCTATTAAATCTGGTACTTTATTGTATTGTTCAAGTCTTTTATTTCTTATCTTCTGTGTGGTTATTCTATCCATTTTTGAGTGTGGGGTATTGAAGTATCCAACTGTTACTGTAGTTATTTCCATTTCTCCCTCAGTTCTGTCCATTTTTGCTTAATATATTTTGATGGACTCTTACTAGGCATATAAATGTTTACAATTCTTCTGTCTTCTTGATATATTGAATAATGTATTAATATATAATGTCCTATGTCTCTCATAACTTTTTTTGATTTAAAGTGTATATTGCCTGGTATTATTAGTATAGCCACCCCTGTTCTCTTTTGGTTATTATTTGTATGAAATAGCCTTTTCCATTCATTAACTTTTAATCTACTTATGTTTTTGGAACTAAAGACAATCTCTTGCATAATGTGTATAGTTGAATGATTTTTTTTAATGCATTCTGCCTATGTTGGTTGATTGGAGAGTTTAATTCATTTACATTTAAAGTAATTACTGGTAAGGAGAAACTTATGTAATTTTACTATTTGTTTTCTATGTGTCTTGAAGCTTTCCCCCCTCATTTCTTGCAATCCTCTTAATAGACTCCAGAGTTCCAAAATACCAGTGCAGTATTGCTGTCTAGGTGGGGAAACAGATTTCTGGAGCTTTCTATTCTGTCATCTTCCTAGAATCTTCTTGTTTAATTAATTTTTATTTTAATAAAGTTTATTTTATATTCTGTATTTCTAGGGTTTGTTTTATGTTATTTTTTCATTGTATCTAGTTGAAATACACTTATTTTCTTTCTTGTTTGATAATGAATATGTTTATAGCTAGTAGAAACATTTTCCTGAAGTATATATACCTTAGGCCAATCCTACAGACTTAGTTTTTTTAATATATTGTTAAATTTTTAACTATTATGAGCATATAATAGTTGTTAAAGACTTTCAATTATAGTATTATTTTCTAATTATTTTGATTCTAGGGTAGTGCGATTGAGGTTTTTATTCATACTTTCATTAATTCCTAGTTTTCATACATTTGGTTAGAAAATGTTATCTGTATTTTTTCTGTTTTTTGGAATTTATGAATATTTCCTATATGACTTTTTATGCGTGTTTCATGGGCATTTAAACAGAATGTACTCTATTTTCTTAATACAAGGTTTATTACAGGGTTTTTGTCACTTTCCCCTTGTATTTCAATTCTGATAGTCTTTATTTTGTATCATTTACTGTTATGATTTTTCATATAGAAAGCATCATACCAATAATATCTTAACTGATTTACGTATGCCCTTAATCATTTGAGAGTTTCCACTTTTTCTCATTTAATGCTGTTTAATGTTGACTTTTACTTGTCCAATATTATTATTGATAATACTGTTTAAATATTTTATAATACAAGTATTATAATAGTAATATTACTAATGTTTACATATTAATATTTTTTTTTCTTTTTTTTTTTTAATTTTATTGAATGGTAACTATGTACATTAATGCACTTCTGGGGTACAGTGTGGGGTTTTCGCATGCAATCCGAAATACTTCCATCAAACTGATCAACACAGCCTTCATGTCATTTTCTCA
>CAUYQV010163410.1:0-13211 GCA_963574575.1 Galagoides demidoff | reverse complement strand
TTTTTTTTTTTTTTTTGACACAGAGCCTCAAGCTATCCCCCTGGGTAGAGTGCCATGGCATCACAGCTCATAGCAACCTCCAACTCCTGGGCTCAAGCGAGTCTCCTGCCTCCGCCTCCCAAGTAGCTGGGACCACAGGTGCCTGCCACAATGTCTGGCCATTTTTTGGTTGCAGCCATCATTGTTGTTTGGCGGGCCCGGGCTGGGGATTTGAACCCGCCACCTTAGGTGTACGTGGCTGACGCCCTAGCCGACTGAGCCACAGGTGCCGAGCCTCCACCTGCAAATCTTATCCATTCCTGAGGTTTCTATTCTCTTGTTGCGAATTCCCAGATTTATATTAGCATTCCTGATCTCCCCATTGAGTGCTGGACTCACAAATCCCACTGTTTACGGATACCTCTAATTGACAATTCAAATTCAACCCCAGTTTAAGCTTGACTTCCCAAACTGAAACCTTCTCAGTTAAAATTTGATTTTCAGCTTAATATAGTACCACTCAGTTCTTTTGACAAAAGTCTGGTGGGCATTTTTAACTTCTGCTTTAACTCCCATAACCAAAGATTTGGTTCTGTGGCCTATACCTCCCATTTCTCAAATCCATCTGTTTTTCTACACTTTTACCACTGTGATAGACTAAGAAATATAAATTTGATCTTTATCCCTAATTCCTGGCACTGAGCTCCTAAAACCCTTGTAATTTCCTAAGTAATAGTGATGATAGGAGTGTCTTTTGTTATATTTGGTCTTTATCCTCAATTCCTGATGTAGCTCATAAATCCCTTGGAAATTCCTGAGTTATAGGAGCATCTTTTGCTCTAATGAGGTGACTCTTGGTGGCCAATGGGCCTCTAAATGGCTTGAGGGTGGAAGGTGGTCACTAGAAAGACCAAACCTTGTATAGAAGCTTGGAACATTCAGCCTTACCCTCCAACAACTGGGGATGAGAGAGGGACTGGAAAATGAGCTAGTCAACATACTAATAAGATGAAACTGCCACAACCACCCCTAGAAGATGGGATTTGGGGAGTGTCTGGGTTGATAAATGCGTGCATGTTGCTGGGAGGGTAGTGTACTCCAACTCTACCAAATGGAAACTTCTGAGGGTAGTGTACTCTAACTCTATCAAACGGAATCTGCTCCTTCCAGATTCCACCCTATGTACCTCTTACTCTGACTGTACATTTGTGTCCTTTGTAAAATAAACCAGTAATAATAAGGAAAGTGCTTTTTTGAGTTCTGTGAGCCATTTCAGCAATTTTTTGCACTTGAGCTAGAGGTTATGGGAATCCTTGACTTTATTTTTGATTAGCAACTAACGTAGGGGTAGTCTTGTGGGGCTGAGCCCTTAACCTGTGGGACCTATGCTAACTCCAGGCAGTTAATGCCAGAACTGACTTGAATTATAGGACACCCACTTGACATCTGGAACATTGGAGAGTTATTTGGTGTGGGGACAAAACTTCACACATTTGGAAAGAAGTGCTGAGTGTAGAAATAGTTCAGAACTGTCATTACCACAATCTAGACCAATATCATTTAGATTAGAGGTTATTGACCTGTGGGTCTCGACCCACAGGAACTGTATTAAAGGGTCCTGACATTAGGAAGGTTGAGAACCACTGATTTGGATGATGAGCTAGTATAATAGATCCCCAAACAAGATTGTTACATCCAATTTGCTCTCCTCCAATTCACTTGCCATGCTGTAGCTAGAATGATTTCAATTTAGTTCACTCTTTCTATTTTCCTGCTTAAAACTTTTTATCATCCTTAGAATATTATCCAATTTTCCTAATAGAACCTACAAGGGCTCTTGCATCTGGGCTGTGTCTACTTCTTTAGCTTCATTCATGCCATGCTTCCTTTTGTCCTTGCCATGGAGGCCTTCTGGCAGATATTCATATATTCTGTATACTTTGATTATGCCTCTGGGCCCAGAATATGGCTTTTCTCTTTCCACTCTTAGGTTTGCTAACTTCTACTTGTCCATCAAGGCTCAGCTTAAATATTACTTAGAGGATGTCTTCCCCAACCTTCAAGGTAAGGTCAGTGTCCCTGCAGGAGGCTCTTATGGCATCCTAAACTTTCTCAGCAGCACTCAGCATCCCTTGTTATTTAATTGTCCATCTTCTTCTGTTTTTATCCTTATAAAGCCAGGACTACCATAGGGTCTGACACATAGTAGAGGCCAGTTCATACTTGCTGAACAATTTCCTGACTAAGCAGATATTCTTCTACATAAACAGTATATCAGCTAGTCTGAGCTCTTGCTATTTTTCAAATATACTTTGTAATCTCCCATCTTTGTGCCTTTGCTGGTATTGTTTTTCTGCTAAGATTGCCCTCACCTTCTATCTCGCCCTCCTCATCTCTACACATTTTTAAGCCTTAGGGTTTTTATTTGTTTGTTTGTTTGTTTTTGAGACCTAATCTCATTCTATCACCCTGGGTAGAGTACCATGGTGTCATCGTAGCTCACAGCAATTTCAAACTCCTGTTTTCAAGCCATCCTCTTGCCTCAGCTTCTCAAGTATTTGGCACCGCAAGCATGCGTCACCATACCCAGCTTGTGTTTCTATTTTTAGTAGAGATAGGGTCTTGCTCTTGCTTAGACTGGTCTTAAACTCCTGAGCTCAAGCAATCCACCTGCCTCAGCGTCCCAGAGTGTTAGGATTATAGGTGTGAACCACTAGCCCATCCTAACCCTCAGTTTAAATTGAACTTTTTCTAAAATACGTTCCTAGTCAATAGAATCAGGGTTAGTCCCTCCTCTCCTTTCCCCGGGAAAATGCACATGAAGGCAACAGTTTGCATCTATCATTGGGCTGTTTAAACGACCCCCTAAAGTCTATCGATCGCTCTATAGACGTGTGACCCAGACTGGCTAGATGCACATTAAACCTATTTCCTCTTCTTCCTGAGCACACAGCTAGGCTACATTTAGTATTCATAAGTCCAAATTGTAGCCCAGGATATACCATTTCCTTACCTGACCCTCAAAAATCCCTCATTGTCCTCCATGATCCTTCACTATATGTAGGTATAACCGAGTCTGATGAACTTAGAAACTATATGTTAAGGATGGCAGGGCCAGAGAAGGAAAGGAATCTCAACCACCACATGAAGGAGAGCTGCCCTTTCATCAGATGGACTTGTTTTAGACTTTATGTGGGTGAAAAAATATTTTTGTCAAATCTGAAATATTCATTTTTGTGTACACTTGTTACAGTAGGTAGCTAATATGAAACACCAAGTTAAAAACCCCTGGTTTTTAAGGAGATGGTAAAAAGATTAGTGGTTGCTAGAGCTCATGGGTGTGAGACCAGCCTGAGCCAGAGTAAGACTCCTTCTCTACTAAAAATACAAAAAAAAAAAAAAAAAAAAAAAGATTAGTGGTTGCCGGGGGTTAGGGTGAAGGAAGGAAAGTGTGGAGCACAGAGGATTTTTGAAACAGCAAAACTATTCTGTGTGATGCTTTAATGGTGGATACATGTCATTGTATTTGTCAAAACCCATAAAATGGGGTGGATGCAGTGGCTCGTGCCTGTAACCCTAGCACTCTGGGAGGCTGACGTGGATGGATTGCCTAAGCTCTGAAGTTCAAGACCAGTGTGAGCAAAGCAAGACTTCGTTTCTACTTTAAAAAAAAAAAAAGAAAGAAAGAAAAACTAGCCAGGCATAGTGACGCATGCCTGTATTGCTAGCTACTCAGGAGGCTGAGACAAGAGTTTGAGGTTGCTGTGAGCTATGAGGCCACGGTACTGTACCCAGAGTGAGCCTTTCTCTCAAAACAAAACAAACAAACAAACTCTCAAAATCTGTATAAAATGTACAACACCAAGAGGGAATCCTGATGTAAACTATGAACTCTGAATGATGATGTGTCAATAGAGGTTCGTGGATTGTAACACGTGTCCACTGTGGTCCACTAGTTGTTGATAATGGGGGTGGGCTGTGTGTGCGTGGGGAGTGGGGTACGTGGGAACTCTGTACTTTTTTCTCAATTGTACTGTGAACCTAAAACTGCTTTTAAAAAATAAAGTCTACTACAAACAAAAACAAAACCCTGTTTTTCATGTTTATGATATTTAGTCTGGGCCACTTATATGCTCTCATCACAAACTGCCTGAGATTATAATCTCGCTTTGTAGAAGTGATCCACCAAGATAGCACAGCAATCCTAAATGTGTAAGCACCCAGCAACAGAGCTTCCAGATACATGGAAAACAAGTAAACAAAACCAAAAAACATAATAAAGCTATAAGGAGTAATACAAATCCACTGCTATAGTTGGAGACTTCAACACCCCCCACAGTAATAATAGAAGTATTATTAAATAGAAAGTTAATAAGAAAATAGACCTGAATAACACTACCAGCCATCAGAATCTAACTGACATTTATAGACCACTCTACCTAACGACAGCAGAATATGCTTCCTTCTCAAGTGCCTGTGCAACATTCATATACATAAATCATATCCTGGGTTGTAAAACACAATTCAACAAATTTAGGAGAATTGAACTTATACCGAGTGTGCTCTCTGACCACAATAAAATCAAACTATAAATCAGTAACAGACACAGAACAAGAAAAAATTAATATCTAGAAATTATACATTTATGAGTAATCCATAGGTTAATGAGATGCTTCCAGGGAAATAAAAAAAACTACTTATCCGAATGAAAGTGAAAATACAACATATCAAAATTTGTGGGACATAGCTAAAGTGTAGCTGAGAGAAATTTATGACACTAAGTGCTTTTATTAGAAAAAAAGAAAGGTCTCAATAGCCTAAGTTCCTACCTCAGTAAACTAGGGTAAAAAAAGGCAGACTAAATTCAAAGAAGCAGAAAGAAGGAACTAAAAAAGTGAAGAGCAGAAATCTTAATAAAATTGAATATAGGGAAACAGTATAGAAAATCAGTATAAGAAATTGATACTTAAATCCACAGGACCAGGTATGGTGGCTCACACTGTAATCCTAGCACTCTGGGAGGCTGAGGCAGGTAGATTGTTTGAGCTCACAAGCTCACAAGACCAGCCTGAGCAAATGCAAGACCCCATCTCTAAAAAAAATAGCTGGGCGTTGTGGCAGGCACCTGTAGTTCCAGCTAGCTACTCAGGAGGCTGAGGCAAGAGGATGGCTTGAGCCCAAGAGTTTGATGTTGCTGTGAGCTACGACATCATGGCACTCTACCAAGAGTAACAAAATGAGACTCTATCTCAAGAAAAAAAAAATCAATAAAATTGCCAGACCTCAAGGCTTACAAAGAGAGAAGACACGAATGACCAGTATCAGTAGTGAAACAAGAATCATTACAGATCCTGAAACCATTAAAAGGAGATGCTGTTGAGGAAGCATTTGAGGAAAAGAAAAGAAAAAACTAAATTAAAATTAAAGGATAAAAGGAGAATATGACAACAGGTTTATATTATAAATCCAACAACTTGGAATAAATAAGCCAATTTCTTGAAAACTGTAAACTACCAAAATTCAACGAAGATAAAATAAATAGTCTGAATCATCCAATAATGATAAGGAAATTGAATTCATAATTGAAAATCTCCCCAAAAGAAATCTATAGGTTTCACTGGAGAATTCTGCTAAATATTTAAAGAGGAAGTAAGCCCAATTTTATACATTCTCTTGCAGAAAATAGAGTAGAGAGCACTTCCAATGTTATGAAGCCAGTACTGATAGTAAAACGAGACAAAAACAAAGCAAAGAAAACAGAACAAAATGACAAACCAACATCTCTCAAGAACATAGACACAAAAGACTCAATAGAATGTTATCAAATCAAACCCAGAGATATACAAAAAGAATCATATACCACCAAGTGGGATTTATTTCAGATATTAAGGGTGCCTTGAAATTATTTTTTGAATTTTTTTGCTCCCCCTATCCCTCTGCAGCTGATGCCTTGAAATTTTAAAAGTATGGGCTTGGGCTTGGTGTTTAGCGGCTTGGGCTTGGTGCTTAGCGGCTAGGACACCAGCCACATACACTGGAGCTGATGGGTTCAAATCCAGCTTGGGCCTGCCAAACAATGACAACTACAAACAAAAATAGCCAGGCATTGTGGCAGGTGCCTGTAGTCCCAGCTACTTGGGGGGCTGAGGCAAGAAAATCACTTAAGTTGAAGAGTTTGAGGTTGCTGTGAGCTGTGACACCATGACACTCTATTGGGGGTGACAAAGTGAGAATCTGTCTCAAAAAAAAAAAATTTGACGGTTGCAGCCGTCATTGTTTGACAGCCCAGGCTGGATTCAAACCTGCCACCTTAGATATATGTGGCTGGTGCCTTAGCCACTTGAGCCAAAAAAAAAATTTTTTTTTTAAAGTCTGTTAATAGAAAGCAATGTGTTGGTTTGGTGCCCATAGCACAGTGGTTAGGGTGCCAGCCACGTACACTGAGGCTGGCAGGTTCGAATCTGGCCTGGGCCAGCTAACCAACAATGACAACTGCAACCAAAAAAAAAAAAAAAAAAAAAAGAGTCAATATTGTGGCGATGCCTGTGCCTGTAGTTCTGTAGTCCTAGCTACTTTGGAGGCTGAGGCAAGAGAATCACTTCTGCCCAAGAGTTTTAGGTTGCTGTGAGCTGTGACACCAGGCACTCTACCCAGGGTGACAGTTTGAGACTCTGTCTCAGAAAAAAAAAACAAAGAAGAAGAAGAAAGCATGTGTTCACACAAAATCTTGATAGGAATGTTTGTTGCGGTATTTATTCCTTATAGCTAAAAGGTGAAAAAAACCCAAATGCCCATCAACTAATTAATGGATAAACAAAAGGTGATATATCCATACAATGGAATATTTATTTATTCAGCCATAAAAATGAAAGACTGAGATATATGTACTGCAACATAGATGAACCCTGAAAACATTTTGCTAAGTGAAAGAAGTCATAAAAAATTACTGTTGTGATCACATTTGTATAAAATATCTAGAACAGGCAAATTATATAAAATCAGAGATTAGGTTAAAGGATCCAAGGGCTGGGAAGCAGGGAGAAAGAGATTTACTGCTATTGGCTATGGAGTTTCTTTTTGGAGTAATGAATATGTTTTGGAATTGGTAGTAATGTTTTAAAACCTTGTGAATATACTAAAACCCACAGAATTGTGTACTTTAAGTGTGTGAATTATATTGCATGTGAATGATATCTCAATTAAAAAGTCTATCAATGTAATCAACCATATCAGTAGTCTGAAATGAAAAAATCATATATTCCTATCAATTGATGTAGAAAAACCATATCACAAAATCCAACTCTGAAAATACTCAGGCTGAATGCAGTACTCATGCCTGTATTCCTAGCAGTCTGAGAGGCCAAAGTGATAGGCTCCCTTGAGGTCAGGAGTTCAAGGCCAGCCTGAGCAAGAGTGAGACCCAATTTCTAGTTAAAATAGAAAAAATTATCTGGTATGGTGGCATGCACCAGTAGTCCCAGATACTTGGGAGGCTGAGGCAGGAGGATCTCTTGAGCTCAGGAATTTGAGGTTGCTGGGAGCTATGATGATCCCACTGCACTCAAGTTGGGGTGACAAAGTGAAACTCTCATCTCAAAACAAAACAAAATAAAACCAAGAACATTTACAAGAAAACCTTGTAGTTAACATTATATCCATGAGTGAAGGACTGAATATCTTCTCCTTAAGATTGGGAGCAAGGCAAGGATGTCCTCTTTTACCACTCTTATTTAACATAGGACTAGGAACTTTAACCAAAGCAATAAGACAAGAAAAAGAAATACAAGACATACAGATTAGGAAGTTACATGTATTTAGATGGAATTGTTCAATATAAATACAAAGTTAGTTGAGATGACACAGAAGGCAAACTCAAAAAAGTTCAGGTTTCAAAATAAAAGGAGAAAAATCAGCACAATTGATCCCCAAATTTGTAGGGAACTGATTTAAAAGGCTCAATGTAAAGGGGTAGTTATTGCAAAAGATACTGTTAAGAAAAGCAATATATAAGCACCAAAAAGTCAGGAAAAGTAGAAAACATTTAATTGGTTAAAGAGTTAAGCTCGTTGAAGTACAAGAATATGAGGTCTGACAGTCAAGTTTGCAAACTTGCCCCTGTGCCCTTACATTGGCAGCACTGCACAAACAACTCAGTAAGGTTTCATATCCTTGGTACATCAGTGTCTCACAGTTCTGTTTGTGTCAATGTGTGCTAGTGTCTTGCTGAGTGGTGTTCACTATTGTTGCTGCATGTTTCTGTGTGTCATCACAAAATGTCAGAGCTTGAATTAGAGCAATGACCCAATATTCATACATTTCTTGGTAAACTTGAGAAGAGTGGATATGAAATCAGGGGTGTGTTAGTCTAAATTTATGCGGATAATGCCAAGAAAAAAGGACAGGGTACAAATAGATTAAACATTTTTCTGAGGGGAGAGAAAGCATCTCTGATGGAGAGAGGTCAGGCAGTCTGTAACAAGCAGAACTGATGAAAACATTGCAAGAATCCATCACATTGTGCATCAAAATCATTGGCTGATTTTGAGAAGCATAGTGGACTGAGTAAACATTGATAGAGAAACAGGAAAATTTTAACTGAAAATCTTGGCCAACAACTCATGGCTGTTACATCACAGCAATGCACCAGTTCACATAGCACTGTCTGTGAGGGAGGAACAGACTGTAACTATTTTATAACACCCTCCCTGCTCACCTGATCTGGGGCCCCCCCACCCCCCCCCCGTGACTTTTTTCTTTACCTGAAGATAAAGGAAATATTGAAAGGAAGACATTTTGATGACATTCAGGACATCAGGATAAAACAATGACAGCTCTAATGGCCATTCCAGAAAAGAAGTTACAAAATTACCTTGAAGGGTGGACCAGGTACTGGTGTCAGTGCATAGTTTCCCAAGGAGAGAACTTCAAAGGTGACCATAGTGCTATTCAGCAATGAAGAATGTAGCACTTTTTCTAGAATGAGTTCACGAACTTAATTGTTAGACCTTGTATGCTATAGTACATACCACATAAGATATATAAAAGAGTAAAATTTGAGGGCATCGGCCCCATATGCCGGAGGTGGTGGGTTCAAACCCAGCCCTGGCCAAAAAAAAAAAGAGTAAAATTTGATTAAAAAAATAAAGCTAGAACAACTAAGGAGGGACATTAAGTACAGAGCAGAAAATAGATAAAGAGAGAAAATACAGAAATTAGTCTGGAACAAGTATTAGTTGATAGAAAGGTTAAGGACAACGTTTTTATACAGTTAAAAAGGAAATCTGATAATATACTATAAATAAACATCATGATTTTGCTACATTTTAAGTTTATATTTAATAAATACTAACCTACTGCATAAAGACACTTGATTGGAAAATACACCAGTAATTACTTTCCTCTTTAATTTCTGCCTCCATTTTAGATGGTGTCATGTGACTTGGAATTCCTTACTCTCCAGATTCTACTTTGCTTCTAATTAGTCACCTGTGTTTAAATTTTAACCATTGTGAAATGCTGGTTTTCTTAACTTCCGAGATTCTTTAGTTAAGGATTCAGCATCTACCACTGGGTTCTAACAGAGATGAAAATTTTACCATAATAACCTAACCCACAGAATACATCTTCCAGAGACAGTGGGGGGACATGTACCAAAGGGGAATTTGCTCCTTTTTAGCTTTCCAATTCACCGATCCTGTCTGTACCTCATTTTCTTTTCTTTTTTCTTTTTTTTTGAGACGGAGCCTCAAGCTATCCCCCTGGGTAGAGTGCCATGGCATCACAGCTCATAGCAACCTCCAACTCCTGGGCTCAAGGAGTCTCCTGCCTCCGCCTCCCAAGTAGCTGGGACCACAGGCGCCTGCCGCCCGGCCATTTCTTGGTTGCAGCCATCATTGTTGTTTGGCGGGCCTGGGCTGGGGATTCGAACCCGCCACCTTAGGTGTACGTGGCTGGTGCCTTAGCCAATTGAGCCACAGGTGCCGAGCCACCAATTATTATTTTATTGAGACACAGACTCAAGCTGTCACCCTGGGTAGAGTGCACAGGTTTCACAGCTCACAGCAACCTCCAATTCTTGGGCTTAAGTGATTCTCTTACCTCTGCCTCCCAAGTAGCTGGGACTACAGGTGCCCACCACAATGCCTGGCTATTTTTTGGTTGCAGTTGTCATTGTTGTTTGGCAGGCTCAGGCTGAATTCGAACCCACCAGCTCTGGTGTATGTGGCTGGAGCCCTAGCTGCTTGAGCCACAGGTGCCAAGCCCCAATGATTTTTTAGATATGATGCCAGAAGCAATTAAAGGAAAAATAGATAAATGAGATTTCATCAAAATGAAAGTCTCTTGTGCTTTAAAGGACGTCATCAAGATAGTAAAACTCTCAGAATAAGAGAAAATATTCAGAAATGATATATCTGACAAGGGACTAGTATCTCTAATATATAAAGTGTTCTTACAACTCAACAATGAAAAGAAAATAATCCAAAATGGGCAAAGCATTTAAATAAGTATTTTTCTAAAGAAGATGTACAAATAACCCAGCAGAGAAGCACACAAAAAAGATGGTAAGCATCATTAGTCACCAGGAAAATGCAAATCAAAACCACAATGAAATCCCATTCACATCCATTGGGACAGCAACAATTCAAAGTGGAAAAATAAATTTTGGTAAGGCTGTGGAAAAATTGAAACCCTTGTTTATTGCAGGTGGGGATGTAAAATGGCACAGCTGCTGTGGAAAACAGTTTGACAGTTCCTCTAGAAGTGATATGTAGAATTACTACATAACTCAGCAAACCTCTAGATGTACCTGAAAGAATCGAAAAGAGTTATTCAAAGAAATATTTACACGAGAATGTGCATAACAGCAATATTCATAATTACCAAAAGGTGAAAACGACACAGTATCAATGGATGAATAAATAAACCAGATGTAATATAGCCATACAGTGGATTATTATGCAACATTAAAAGATGAAGAACTAATACATGTTATAACTTGGAGGGATTTGGGAAACACTATGCCAAACGAAGGACATCAGACAGAAAAGGGTCACATATTGCATGATTCCATTTATATCAAACACCCAGAATCAGGTAAATCTTTAGAGATGGAAAGAAAATGGAAAGTGGCTGCCAGGGGCTGTGGAGAATGAAGAGTGACTGCTTGATGGGGTTTCCTTGGGGTGACGAAAATGTTTTGCAACTAGACAGAGGTGGTGGTTGCACAACGTGAACGTACTAAGTGGTGATTGAAATGTTCACTTTAAAATGGTTAGTTTTTATGTTATATGAATTTCACTTTCATCTAAAAAATAAAGGATGGCTCGGCGCCTGTGGCTTAAGTGGCTAAGGCGCCAGACACAGACACCTAAGGTGGCGGGTTCGAATCCAGCCCCGGCCCACCAAAACAACAATGATGGCTGCAACCAAAAAATAGCCATGCGTTGTGGTGGGTGCCTGTGGTCCCAGCTACTTTGGAGGCTGAGGCAGGAGACTCACTTGAGCCCAGGATTTGGAGGTTGCTGTGAGCTGTGATGACACAGTACTCTGCCCAGGGGGACAGCTTGAGGTTCTGTCTCAAAAAAATAAATAATAAAAAAAATAAAGGAATGAAGTATTGGCATGTGAGGCAACATGGATGATTCTTGAACACAGTGTGTGAAGTGAAAGAAGCCAGGAATAAAAGGCCTGTATGATTCCATTTATATGAAATGTCCATAATAGGCAAATCTATAGAGACAGAACACAGGCTAGTGGTGGCCTTGGGCTAAGGGAAGGAAGGGCTGAGGGAAATAGACAGCGATTATACTAATGGGCAAGGGGTTTATTTGGGGAGTAATGAAAATGTTGTGGAGTTAGGTAATGGTGCTTCAGTAACTTTGAATGTACTAAAAACTATTAAATTGTACCTTCTAAGAGGTATATGAGCTCTCTCTAATGTAAATGAGATGTATATGAGTATACATGAGAGTATATGAGAGGTATTTTACAGTATATGAGCTCTATCTAATGTAAAAGAGAATGTAATGTTTAAATAAAAATAATGCTGTAGTGTTGGGTTTATAACATTAAATATATGGTGTAGGAACATAGTAGCACAGAGATCAAGAGGGGGAGAATTGAAAATATACTATTGCATACATGAAGTGGTGTTAATGTGTTATAGTTAATATGCCACAAAGAAAATCGAACAGAATCAGAAAAAAATATTCAATCAATCCAAAAGAAGGTATAAGAAAAAGAACCATGGCTCAGTGCCTGTGGCTCAAGTGGCTAAGGCGCCAGCCATATACACCTAAGATGGTGGGTTCGAATCTAGCCCGGCCCGCCAAACAACAATGACCGCTGTAACCAAAAAATAGCCGGGTGTTGTGGCTGGTGCCTGTGGTCCCAGCTCCTTGGGAGGCAGAGGCAGGAGACTCGCTTGAGCCCAGGACTTGGAGTTTGCTGTGAGCTGTGATGCTACAGCCTTCTACCCAGGGGGATAGCTTGAGGCTCCGTCTCAAAAAATAAAAGAAAGAAAAAGAACCATAGCACAAATGGGACAAATAGCCAGTAAAAGATGATACACTTAACCATATCCATAAAAATATTATATGTAGTCTATTACAAGGCAAAGATTATCAGATTGTATAAAAAAGAAGCAATTATGTTATCCTTAAGAAATGTGCCAAGACAGAGCTAGGTTAAAAGTAAAATAATGAAAACATTAATACAAAGAAAGTCAGATGGCTAGACTGCTGTCAATGTAGATTTCAAGTAAAGAATATTAATTCTTTACCATATTACTATTATCATATTGATAAAGGAATCATTTCATCAAGAGACCATACCGATCATAAATGTTTATGCGCAAGTAGTAGATTTTCAAAATAGATAAAGCCAAAACAGAGCTGTAGGGAGAAAAGTCTCAGCACCTTTTCACGCACCCATGCCGCCTTCTACTTGCTCAAAGAAAATAAAAGAAAATGGGCTCGGCGCCTGTGGCTCAATCGGCTGAGGCACCAGCCACGTACACCTAAGGTGGCGGGTTCGAATCCCCTAACCGGGCCCGCCAAACAACAATGATGGCTGCAACCAAAAAATGGCCAGGCGTTGTGGCGGGCGCCTGTGGTCCCAGCTACTTGGGAGGCGGAGGCAGGAGACTCGCTTGAGCCCAGGAGTTGGAGGTTGCTATGAGCTGTGAAGCCATGGCACTCTACCCAGGGGGATAGCTTGAGGCTCCGTCTCAA